>CAUYSK010059114.1:0-63685 GCA_963575035.1 Avahi laniger | reverse complement strand
ATGAATGGACAAGAGAGTATGGTCTAATGCTCATAGGCTGAGTGGGGAAACCCAGCAAGGCCTGTCTGTCTAGATTCTTCTTGGCCTCTCTGAGCATGCATTCCTTGTTTCTGGGTATGGGGTAGGACTCTCTCTGTAATGAGGGTCTTTGACCTATAGTGAAACAAGGTAGGTTAGATAATTTCTTTACGGCCAGTTTTTACACAGAAAGGTAAAGGGAAAGTTAGAGTAACATTTTTAGGCTCCATGGTTGGCTTTGAGGAAAAAAGATTCTGGGTTTTATGTCCTGCCTTGGGGAAGAGGGATTCTAGTTTCTAGAATTTCTAGAATTCTAGTTTTCTAGTTTCTAGTCTAGGGGGAGAATGGGACTAAAAGACAGGAGAGCAGAAGAAGTTCAGAGAAAAACTTTTGCTTCTGAGGCTTTCATTTTGGAGTATTGTTTTCTGAGCCCCAACTGCTTTTTGCACAATCTTGCAAGACCCCTGAAAATGATAAATGACAAAATAATTTTTAATCTGCAGGGTAGTGCCAAGCATCTTGTCAGCTGTAAAAGACAGTTGGCTCACAATCTTTGGATGTTAGTCTATTCAGTGTTTTTGATTTAATTCCAAGGGCAGGCTATGAATAGCTAACTTGGTGAGACTGGTCTTTAGTTTGCTTGCAAAGCTTTATTTGATGCCGATTCATAAATTATACTTGCTGCATTACAGAATCTCATTATCCTTCATTAGAAAAAACATACTAAAGGGAAGTTAGTATTACATGTCAGGAATTGCCTGTGGGATGAAAAAGCCAATGAAGGCGGTGGCATTGCAGTTTGCTGGCACAAAGAGGCAAGAAAATGCAGGCTCTAATCTTCTCATTTTTGATATGTAGCACAACATAAGTCTTATAATACAAGACTAAACTTATGCTAATATCTGATTAATACATAAGAACAATTAGTAAACTCTTAAATGAGGAGATGTTTATTATATCCCAACCTCCTACCAAATACTGTGGCTAATCCAGTGTCTGGCATATCCTAAGAGATTGATGAGTGGTCTTTAAGGAAACTTGAATTTCAATTTTAATTATTCCAATGAGTGAAATAAGTTGTATTTGTTAATCAGAAATTGCACAATCTTCATAAAGGAGTATTAAATATTCTTTACATAACAATTATAACCAAGGTTTACAATGTTTATGAGATTTCCCTGTACACACACACACACACACACACACACACACGCAATCTCACACATGCACATACTTGCCATAATGAGACAAAGATTCATTTGTCTGTAACTTTTCTCTTATTTTGTTATCTGTTATAATGCTTGCAAGATCCTTTAAGTTGACAAATAAATAGAAGACACAGACCCTTTCCTCAAAGAGCTTATGGTACACTGGGGGTGATACAGCAAAATAATGGGACAAATTAGAATACTCTTAAAAGTCAAGTCACTACTTTCAGATACATTGACATCATTTTTAAGACAGGCATGCTAAATACCTAGGAATTGAATATTAATAACAATCAAACTAATTTTTTATTACTCAAATATTTTAAAAGGACTCTCACAAAGAAAGAGTATTATTCAGTGTATTAGTTAGGGTTCTGAAGAGAAACGGAACCAATAGGCAACAGGATATGTATACATGTACATACATATGAAAGAGAGAGAGAGAGATTAATAAGAGGAGATTTACTATGGAAATTGGTCATGAGGTTATGGAGACTGCAAAATCCCACGATGTGCCCTCTGTAGGCTAGAGAACCCAGAAAGCTGGTGGCATAATTCAGTCTGAAGCCAAAGGCCCAGGTATCAGGGGAGCCAATGGTGGAAGTCCCAAAGTTCTAAGGCCCCCAAACCTGGATCTCTGATGTCCAAAAGCAGGAGAAGATGGGCCTTCCAACTCCGGAAAAGAGAGTGATTTTGCCTTTTCTCTACCTTTTGGTTCTATCTGGGCCCTCAATAGATTGGCTGATGCCTGCCCATGGTAGTGAGAACAGATCTCCTTTACACAGTCTACTGATTCAAACACTAGTCTCTTCCAGACATACCCTCACAGACATACCCAAAATAATGTTCTATCAGCTACATTGGTATCCCTTAACTCAGTCAAGTTGACACATAAAATTTAGAAATAGAGCCATTTAGATTTTTGAGAAGCCAGCTTTGAAGAAGTTTAGAAACAAGTAGAAGTCAATGATATGGAAATCTTAGGAAATTTAATTACAACTGGACAGAACTTTGCAACATACGGCCCTTGTAGCATCACAACCATTATTAGCTTATTAACTGCTAATTCAAGAGGCTGTATAAAATCAGATGTACAGAAAGAATGAGGATAATAGGATAACAGAGGCCACATGTAAGAAAGCTGGACAGATTTTCAAATAAAGGTCAGATCTTCATGGCATTTTAAATTGCTGGGTCATGGCGTAAGGTAATGGAGAGAAGGGGGAGGTGACCCACAGCTACTGAATTGTGTAAAGGAGAAGTAGAGTTAGGGAGATAGATAGAGAGACAGACAGATAGACAGTTATAAACTTTCTCTTAGGACATTTTCTAAATGAGTAGAAATTTATATTGGATTGTCAGAATATCATTTGTCTGACTAAATGAAAAGAAAGTTCATTCAAATTCAAGTAAGGGAATATGTACTGATTTTATTGTTCCAGACCTAGTCTACTTTGAAGATGAAAGAATTTGAAACAATCTAACCAATTCAGAGAAATGAATGCAGTCATAGTTGACCTAATCAGATCTCCATAGGGAGCCACAACAAATGAAACAGTCTCAGAATCAATGTGTTGAAAAGGTGATCATCATGGCAGACCCATGTGGTTCACTTATGAAATGGAACTGGACAAACAGAAAAAGTAAAGTTGAATTTCATTATTCTCAAGTGTAGTAAGTAATTATTAAAATGGAATTAGAGAAGGAAGAAGAAAAGATCGCAAACATCCAGCCTCTGTAACAGTATTGTTCTTTTTCTGAAGAAATATTTAATAATTACATGTCACTTTAATATGGGTAAATAAAAGGATCATTGAAGAGGAAAAGAATAGAAAGTTTGGGGATTTTTAAAGGATCATCTTCTAAAAGACATTTGTATAAGATAATGAAAGAAAGAAATCTAAAATGACAGTGGCAGATAAACAAAAGGTAAGTCAGTTTTCCATCTTTTCAACCTGGTTTGTCAACTATATGCTTCATTTTTTTCTGATGGCTTACAGAGGACAAATTTTTAGTTCTTTCATTTTCTGATGGAGAACTGAAAATGGATGAGTTTGTAGCCATAAACCCTAGGAAATTGCCACATTCAACAAAGACTGAAACTCTCACTAAACTTGCTGCAAATGAAAGAAATGTTTCAATAGCTTTTCCCTCACGGCTAATTAAATATTTATGTGAATGAACGCGATATATCTCAGTAAAGAAAATACTTTCCATTTAAAAAAGTTGCAGAACATATTGTCACCTTGATTTTAAGCAAAGAGAGACTGCATAGACCAATGCATTCATATTGAAATGCAAAAACACTGTTCTTTGTCTTCTTAGTGTGACCTCTTTTCCTTGTGCAGATAGATTCTTATTTTATTGTACTAATTTATTAAGCCTATATTTTTCCATTTCAAATTGAACTACTGCAAAATTTTTAAGTTTAGTGCCTAAAACAAACATTTTACTACTTTAAGCCACTCATTATGCATGTTGTTTTATAATATTGCTGTACTTGTTATCCACTTGATCATCCACAGTCGATTATAATAAATAATAGCAAAATGCTTAGAGCAACTGAAACCTGACTTGCTACTGCTGAATCCTAATTTATTTTTAGAGTTTCCAAGAAACCAAATTGTTCAACCATGTTCAACTCCGCATATAAAATGTAATGTTAAGTTAGAAAATGGCTACATAAAAATTTTCAACTCCACAAATGCGTTTCAAAGAAAGCACTCTTGAAGGCCCTTGCTTCTGTGTCTGGCTTTAAATATGCATTGAGACTGAAATATTATCACACAGTAAGAATTCTTTGAGGTCCTGGTTTTGTTGCCTCTGAAGAAAATGTAATTGCCATCATTAGTAACTGCATTTTTAAGGGGGTTGGAAGGGATAGGAAGAAAAATCCACAGTAGCTTCATTACAGGCTTTGCAGAAACCGACATTTCATTTACTTAAAGGCATGGAAATATTTTAATATACTATTCCAAGTGGATAGAAATAGCTTTGTGGTAATTTGAGCCAGGCTGTGTAGTGCTGCATATTGAAGCCTTCACAGTTTTACCTCACTTCCATGCACAATTGAATGAATGCTCACTGTGTGTTTTGCCTCAGGATAATCAATTGCTAAAGGAAATATCCTCCATATTTTCTCATAAATGGGAATGATTTGTGTCTGATCCAATGCAATTGTATTACATTTTGTATAAAATTGGCAGCCTTGCCTATTGCACATTTCTAAATAGGAGGTGATGACTGGAAGGTTTTCTCTACTAATTGCTTTTGGGTTAAGATTTCCCAAACTGAACCTTTATATCTAGTGGTCTGTGTGTCTTAATTACAAAATAACTAATTTTTTAATATTGCTTTGATAATACTTTTATTTTTCCATTCCATGATATGAAATGGCAAAGTAATTTAATAGATTAGTACAAGTCATATAACTGAGCCCTGGAGAAAAATCATATTAGGTTATTTTATTACTCCAGAGCAAAATAGGTGACAAGCAGAAGTCTATGGTTATAATATTGCTAAGTATATTCTTTGTGGCTAAGATTTCCCACATGAAAGACACTAGAAAAATATGTATTCGTTTCTTTGTTAAAGTATGGAGGTAAGTTGCTTTTCGTGTTCTATGCAGGTGGATTATATTGGAGATCTTCAAATTGAAAGTTTCTATTCAGTATAGGCTATTTTTCCACCAATACTCAATAAACGTTAGTGATAATGGACCAAAGTGACTTTAGAGTTGCTATAAGTCTAATTTTGCTCTCTTTCTGAGCATGCAAATATGGCCTCCAGCATTTGCAGTCACAAAAATTAATGGAGGTATAGGACCATGTGTCAAAATGGCTCCCAATATTGTATAGTTTTCAGTTTTCAAGAAGTTAAACTTTATAATGAACTCGATATATTTGCACAGCAGCAGTAAATGCATATAACTTTATAAATAAGGTAATGGATGTATTTTGAAGTTGCCTACTCAAAAAGCTTACTAAGGGGGAATGTGTTTTAGTAAATTAAGCTATTGCAGTCTTGGATTATATTCTCCACAATGATTGTAAAGCAGGCCTTGATCTGCTGATTTTATTCAATTTTGGATACTCCGTTTCTAGAAGGAATCTGGCCCTCAGTGAGTGATCCATGGAAGTTTGTTCCATGAAGAAAGGTTATATTATACAAAACACCAACATTGTTCACATTTCGCTATAAGTGGAAATTTAAGGGGACCTTTTAAAGCAAAAGACTATTAAATAGATACAATTACAGTATTCGACTTAGGAAAATAATACAAGCAATTTCAGTATAACATCCTTTCATACACAATAAAATTCAATTTTATTGGCAAACAATCATAAATAGAGTAAGAGTTGGGATTTGGTTCCTCTTAGCTATGCGTATTGCTTGTAAACTTCACCACTAAGTTCTGAAGAAATATGAAAGGAAAGTATATACATGAGCTAGGAGTAGTTAATGGCCAAATACATTTTACAAATCATACACAATTTATCTCCCTCTCAAATAGTCTTGCAGCAAAAGAATATAATGAACTATTTAACCCAGTGTACCCCAAACTTATTTGACTATGGAACCTTTTATGTAAGGGACCCTTATTAATATTCAAAAGAACAAGCATTCTAAAGAAAACAATTTTAGGAAATGTAATAGCATCACCTAATTATAACTATTTCCCAAAATAACTTATAAATTTATTCTATCATGATCTAAATAATTTTTGGTAGTAGAGTGGAATGTTATTTCAATTTTGACAAAAATACACATATACGCATATATATAAGTATATAAAAAGAGACTGAATAATTACTTTTTATCATATAAAAAACTATATTTAGATTCCTTTGCTTTAAAAAAAGTGTTTAAAAAGTATTGAAATTTAGCATATATACTTCTGTCATCTATTGAGATAAACATTGGATTTTTCTATCTGATTTATTAACTTAAAGAATTAAAATTTCTGAATACTTAAGCATTATTTCATTTCCTACTTGATTATGACATTATCTAGTTGATAAAACACTATATTTGATTTGCTAAAATTGTATTTGAGATGTTTGCATATTTATTTCTAAGTAAAATTTATTATTTATATATGTTTATGCAATATATGTAATATTTTTATGTCAGGGTAATGCAACATATTTAAAAATTATTGGGAAATTTTTTCTTTCTTTTGTTTAAGTTCTGAATGAGATAAATAGCCACAGAAGTGTTTGTTTGAAGGTTAGAATAAAGTCAACTATGAAATTCTCAGAGGACATTATTTTGCTAGTTTTTGACAATTATCTCAAAAATTTTCCAATGCCCTTTTTACTTCATTTTGTGGACATTTCGTTAATTTATATTTTTCTAGGGAATTTATTTCCTCCAGATTCGATTTTATTAGCACTATAAAATAAAAATATCTCTTTACTCATGCTAAGTTTTACACAATTTCTCTCTTCTTTTCTGTTTAGAATAAAAATTGGTTTATACGTTTAATTCTTGCCAAGGAAATGACTTATGATTAAATTTAACGATATGAACATTTATTCTTTTTTCTAATTAGGTAATTATATATTTTACTTTTTACATTCTTGCAACTACTTTTCTTACATTGGTTTTGAAGCTATCTTTCAAAATTTAGATTTGATTTCTAATTCAATTTTCAAAATATTCTTTTATCATATAATTAAATTGTTTAAGAATAGAAACTGTCTTCTGATAATATGCTTTCCCAAGATTCATTTATTTTGATATGTAGTGCTACTAAGATCTACATCATTTTATTTAAAGTTTGTTTCTGAAAATATAAATTTGTATTAAGAAATGTTTTCTGACTGGTAGAATATGGATGGCTTTTATTTTTGTATTCATGCCTATCATCTATTTCCATGTTGCCTACAGTGAATATAAATCATTTTACCAGGAAAAAAGTATTCTGTCTCCTAATCAAAATCAATAAATCCTTTATTGGATGCAAGTCCTCTGGTCCCAACACAAAGCAAGGAGATGACTATGAAAATATTAATATTTCATATGAAATATAAGAAAAAAATTGAAAGGATATGGCCTGATTCAAAAAGAAGAAAGTTATCTGCATGGAGTAGAAGTACAAGGAGAACCAAGATGAAGCCTTTAGGCTACTGGATGCAGAAGGAATTGGCCTGGGATTGGTTTCAGGAGCAATATTTAAAATCAAGTATTCAAATCATCACATGTGAAGTGGGGAACAGAAGAAGGTGGAGTTGGGCTCTACTAGAGACAATCTCTCTAGTAATTAGGGAAAGCACTTTAAAGCAAACAGGATGTATTATTTCACACCCATTAGTTTGGTAAGAAGTGGAAAACAAACAAAACAGACATTTCAGCTACTAGTAGAGAAAAAGGAAGTGTCCTATGCTGCTGGTGATGGTAGCTAATATTTATTCTACACTTCTTGTGTTGCAGGCACTCTTCTAACGCTCTCTATACTTAACCTATTTAATCTCTGCTGCAATATAGTAAAATGGGTAGTGTTGTTATGTTGATTTGATGGATGAGAAAACTGGCTCACAGAGAAATATCTTCCCAAGGTCATACAACTACATCCCAGAGAATGTGACTCCAGAATCCATGTCTAGAGATACCATACCATAATCCCTGAGAACATAAAATAATACAATTACTTTGGAGAGCAGAAGGGAAATTTAGAGTAAAGTTGAAGAGGTATACATTTCCACTTCTGGATCTCGTTCTTATAGCTTACACACAGAATCAAAGAGGTGAGTACAAAAAGAATCCTGCAACATTATATTAATAGTAGACACATACAGAATTTATTTTGCACCAAGCACAATTGTTACATTTATTAACTACTTTATTCTCCAAAAACTTCCTATAAAGGAGTAACTATTACTATTTCCACTTTAAAAATGAAAAGAATGAGACAAAAAGAAGTATTTATAATAGCAAAATAATTGAAATTACCTAAATGCTCATTAATAAGAGAGATTTTTTAAGCCTGATATGTACATGGAAAGCTTAAAGTAGTTATACAATGAATAGTCAGTCTATATGTAGCTAAATGTACAAATCTAAAAATATAAACTTTTAAAGCATATTAATGCTAATATATTTTTTAAAAGTCTGAAAACATAAGAGAACTATTCCATACGTACCTATGAGATTCCCTTTGAGTTGGGAGGGAAGAAAATGGATTGGAAATTCTCCACTAATAGCTGCCAATCTCTATGTTGTTTCTTTATTTTTTGAACACCACAAGCTCTGAAGTTAATATAGACAAATATTAAGATTTTTTAAAAAGCTGATTAGTGAGTATACTACTGTTTGTTATACGTTTTTCTATATTTTCTACATGATTGATATATTTTTACTAAAATGTATAAATTGTTTCCATGATATAGTATTCAGCTTGAAATTAATTTTATTAACCTTATAGAAAACTGGCTTGCAAAATTAAACAAGTTATCATGAAAAATAGCTAATAGTATTTACCATTTATTGTGAATTTATTTTCTGAAGCCCTACAAGTTTGTATATTATTTTTTCCTTTAATTCTTTTAAAAACTCTATTAAATAGTTATAAATTTTGCTGAAATTGCTTGCTAAAGATAAAACTGTTAAAGGATTGATCTGGTATTAATACAAAAGGTAGTCTGCTATCACTTCCACTGGGTAATAATACCTCTAGAACGTTGTACGTCCCTGTATTAACTACAGAGCCCTCAGAATCATTAAAAAAGGATGTCTCTGGCCTCAGGAACCTTCTTGTCTGGAAATGAGCCCAGTGCAAATAACCGAATCCTCTGGGCATGGGCCCAATGCCAAAACCCCATTAATCGGCGTGGCCCCCGTGATTATTGTACCTTCGTCTCTCTTTCTGGGATCTGGGCAATGGAGCATTGATGACATGAACTGGAGATAGCAAAAGTTCAGGGTAGTTAATTAGAAAAAGGGGTTTCATATGAGTTAGCTTCAACAGCACAGGTTTTCAAAACAGTCCTTACAGGTATGTAGAATTTTTTTAAAAAATGACACCATTCATGCATAATTTGTTACCCTCTCCATTATTATAGTAAAGCTTTTCTCAACTAAAATGGTTGTTTTTTATTCTAAACAGAATTATTCCTCAGATTGATTAAATCATAAATTTAACATTTTTCTTTGCAATTCATTTTTATCAATATGAAGCAATAGCTTTTGAAATTACAGGTAATAAATGGTATTTTACATATGTTTACAACTTCAATACATGCAGAATAAAAAAACGTAGTCTTACAATTCAACATTCAATGTTCAATCAAATATAAGTAATGTGATAGCACTTTCACAGTGACTTCATGTTGCTGATTACATATTGACTTCGGTAAATTGAGACCTTTAATTCTTACGTTCCTCTACTGAACATTTTCAGGAATTTATAAAGCAATGATTGCTGTGAAATTTAACCTGGTGACATATAACCAGTTCCTTTAACTCATTTGTAACCAATTTTCTCATAGAAAAAAATATGGTTTAGAATATCTATAAAGTTAATTTCCCATATAAAATCGCATCTTTGCTATATTTTCCATGATAATGTATATTTTTCAATCCTTACACATGTAGCATTTCCATATATTTTTTCTCATGATATTCACCCCAAACTAACAGCCCGATAACTATATTATTGTCCTGTGTTCCAGTGATCTATTGCTGTACAATAAAAAAGGGCTTGTAGGAAAAAGAAATTTATATTTTACATGTACAGATTAGTATAAAGCAGGATCAGAGAACATCTTTAGAAAGAAGGAAAAAATATGAAAGTTGTAGAAATTATCAAGGAGGGTTAGAACATGGAAAGGCTGGAGGGCATAGAGATAAACATTGCTCATTTCATAAGTTTGCCTACTTGCCTACATATCACTTATGGAAATTGAGCTCCTATAAAATAAAACTACCAGTTATTTCGAAATTAACATATTAGAACCCAAGACTAATTTCACTTACACCCTAGAGTTGAAAGCGGCTAGATCTAAAAGTTTTTTCAAACCCTAAGAGAAATACATCATTAAAATGGTGTGAAAAAGAGATCAGCTTAGCTGTCATTTCCTGTGGCATTAACTTGGAAAACAGCTCATTTCCATATACCTTTTCAGGCCCTGTAGATATTTTAGATACTTAATTTTAATGCATGCTAAATCATTGCACCCTGCAATAAAATTTTCTCATTTTACATCTGCAAAGACTTTTTTTTTTAACAGAGCATCAAACTGGCATTTTTCCCCCCCAGGAAAATATTTAAATTCAGTTTTCAATTAGGCAGATAATTGTACAATTGAATGAGGGAACTCTTTTATGCTGAGGCTTGGTGTATATCTATCTCACTACATCTCATTTGGCTCTCTGGCACTGAAGATAATTTTGCAGTAACGAAATGAACTGTTTTCCTTCAGCTCAAATAATGAGTCAGTGGGTCAGCCAGATGAATGCCAATAGCATTATTCATTATCTTGTGACAGTCACATTTTTAAAAATATCTCATGGCTTTGTTGGTCTGTAACTAGTAACTTTTCAAGGACAATTTCCAAACCTTCAAGAAAGAGTGCATAGAGCAACACTAAGTGATTCTGAAAAAATAAGCTCTTATTTGCATAATTTAACCATGTATTCTTGAGTACCTACTGTGCGTTCAGATTTTTCCTAGGGGATATGTAAATTATATTTACCATACCCAGGAGTTGTTCTTTCTTTATTTGGTGAGAGGAAGAAGATTCTTTATATCCCCATAGGGAAGAGGCTGGTAGAAGTAGCTTCTTTTAAAGAACACTTATTAGTTCTCTTATTTTATCAGCTGGATTTGGTGAAGCAATGGAGGTAGGATGGATTCTCTCATGGCAGCTTTCAGTAAGCTCTGCGGAAGATGGTCAGGTCTGAGTTAATGGATCTCTGAGTTTGGAATGTGAGGTGCTTAGAGATTTCTGTTCTTATTCTTGGGCCTTAGCACCAATTTTAAGACAACAGAAAAATCCCACTCAAAACACATTATCCATTTATGTGAAGATGAGCAAAGATACAGGCTTGGAGAAGGAAGGAAGGGAAATCAAGACAATTGGTATGTGATGGCTTTTGTTTTTGTGGGAAATAAAAAGCAAGGTTAATGGAGAATGGAGATAACTGGGAATGGAGACAGCTGAATTGACCTAAGAAATATTAGTTTGTATAGCTATTAGAAAATGGAAAATGAGTGACATGTAAAATTAATACTGTGCACCTTAAAGACCCATTTGAGTTGAGAAGTTATACTTTCATATGAATCAAATTAGTATATTTATATAATTTTCTTAAAAAGACTAGGTTTAGTGTCCAGGCTTGATTTTGAGTTGAAGATCCAAACAGATGTGGCTCAAGTCTAAGTCCGTGGGGACCAGGGGAATTGAAGAAACTTAAGGAATGTGTTTAAAACCATTGACCTCTTAATCTCCTTGAAGAGGGGCATTAGAAAATCAAATCTTGGAAACTAGTTGTTTTGAAAAATTGAACAGATCATACAGGCAAAGAAAGAGTCTTGTGTTAATCTAAATTAACACATTTATCATTCAAATTGAAAAGAAAAAGACCTGTGGTTGGGAGACAGGCACATGCAGAATTATGAAAAGGGAGTCAAATCCAAGACAAATGTGCTACCAAATAATGTGGAGTAAATGCTGGATGATTAACTTTAATTTCAGAAACTAAATGGTGGTTCCATGAACTGGGTTCAGAATTAGGGAAGGATGAGAAAGCCCGATTAAGAAGTGGTATCTTGTTATTGTTAGAAATGCTCATTTGAGCTACCCACGCATCTCCATGGAGACATATCCAGTGGATATAGGAATCATAAAATTTAGGGAAAGACCAAAGACCAGGTAATCTAAGTATTATAGACTGAATGTTTGTATCCCCTGTCTCCCAATATTCATGTGTTGAAATCCTAACCTCCAATGTCATGATGTTAGGAGGTGGGGCCTTCGGGAGATAATTAGGTCATTCGGGCGAAACCCTCAGGAATAGGATTAGTGTCCTTATAAAAAAGACCCCAGAGAACTCTTTTGCTCTTTTTCACCACGTGAGGATACACAAGAAGTCGGCAGTCTACATCCCAGAAGAGAGATGACTGGCACCCTGATCGCAGACTTTCACCTCCAGAACTGTGATAAATAAATTTCTGTTGTTTATAAGCCACCTAGTCTATGGTACTTTTGTTATAGCAGGCTGAACTGAATAAGACACCAAGCGTATAGATGATAGTTAAAAAACTTGATAGTAGAGAGATTTCGTGATTACGTGAAAGTAAAAAAATCAGTGAGCAAAAGATGGAACACCAATTCATAAGAGGACTTGGAGAAATGAGGGAGGAATAGAAGACTTGATGGAGACTTAAGAAGGGGCAGAGGAGAAAAGGGAGAATTAAGAGAATGAAGGTACAGATTAGTGAACCTGTCTAGAACAATTGTGGCACTTTTAAAAATAATTGTATTAGTTTAATAATTTTAAGATCCTAATTAAAATATATAGCTTAAGGTTTCAACTATTTTTTTCAGATTAATTTATTTTTTCTCTTGTTATATAAATCTCATAATCATAATTAATGACCAAATATTTAAAATTTTAAAAATTAAGTATGAACTATGCTAGTTTTATGAATACAGAATGATCTTCTTCAAAGTACCTTAAAATTAATTTATCCTTTCAAATATAAAATCAGAGATCTAGAGAAGGAGTGTTGTAAACATTGAGATTGCTGTAAACAATTGTTGTAAACAGTGAGATTATTCATGTTTTAAACTTAATTAGTAAAGTTATTATTGTGGGAACTAATTCCTTTTTCCAAATGAATGTCTGCCTTCAGACAAGGCAAATAATTTGGAAAGGCAAAAATTCTTTTGTTAATCCATCTATAACTCACAAAACTTACATTCTTCTAAAGGTTATATTTTATCTCAATGACCTAATATCACTTTATAATATGAAAAAATATTCGGGCCTGCCCTTCCTGGTGTCACTGTGCTCATCGTTTCCTCATTCTGAACCTCACACTGAGTCCCATGTCCCACATCCCTCTGTGACCTGGTGACTTCCTGTATTGCAGTGAATATGAAAGAGAAGCATTTTTGGTCTCTCTGCAGTTGTTCAGGTGCAGATTTTAAAATGCTCTCTTCATGAGCTACATTTCTATCATTCTAGCTGTTTGTTTGGATTTTCTTCTGCCGCACATAGATGTCTGTGATAGCAGGACTTACCAATATTAACTCTCCTTCAGCATGTCCTCTGCCCAAATCCCTGCCACAGTTGTGTAGAATTGGTTTGTCCCTCTCCTCCGAGACAGCAGAATTGGGGTTATTTAAATAGCTCTGAACAGGGAGAAGTAAAGGGATTTATTTTAAGATTAAGCATGGACTTAGAAAATCTTTCTTCAAAGCATTGAGAAAATCCTCTCTGGCTATATTTTGTGTTGAGCTGAAAAATATCTTAATAATAAAATTAACTCATTTAGTTCAACATATCTGTGAACTTTCACTCTCATTATTCCTATTTCAGATGCAGGAACTAAGTGAGGCATGGAGACCCAAGGTTATGAGGCTAATGAGTAAGAATCAGGGTACAGGACCTGGTCTTTTTTCCAGCATGTTTCGCTGTCTCAAATACAGCAGATCTCAACAAGGATTAGGGGAGAGAGTGGAAAAGATTGAGGTGTAGGGTGAGCTTTGTACCCACTCACATGGGGCTGAATGAGACTGCATACTGTGCTCACCAGGTTTCTGACAACCTAGTAGTGAGCTAAATGCCTCCCAGGCCTCTTGAGTTTACTGGGCAGACAGAGAGGAATGGACTGTCCTCCTCTCTTCTTCCAGATGGCCAGTGTTTGCTGATGCATTTCTTAGAGTAAAGCATGATAGGTCACCAGCTTTTTTCTTCAGTCCAACTGCATTATCTTTAGAAGAAATAGAAATCTATTTGAAAATATGACAATCTTTTGACCTGGTCTTGATCTTCAATATATTGCAACTAGTCTATTTTCTGAGCCATTTTAGCTATTTTAGTGCAAGGTTGAAAAAAGGCTGCTTCAAAGTCTCCCAGAGAGGTTTCCTGTTAGCTGAGAATCTTCAACTAAATGCTTTTGCTGCAATGAGGTGAGTGACAGTATCAGAACTGTGTTTTTGAGAGATTTACATAGCAGTAGTTTATAAGAAGTATTGAAATGGGCTGATATGGATTTTAGAAACATTTGCTCATTTATGTATGACAGGCATTGGTATCAAATTTCCTCCTTTCTGGAGAAAATACTAGTTAGAGGAATTTCTTAGTATTTTCCATGATAGCTCAATATAAGATTTGGTTGCATGAGAAAAATCTGGCTGGTTAACTGTTGACTTATTTAAGTAATATTATTCAATCAGGAAACTCAACAATAAAGCCATGCTGCATTTTTAAAATGCTTGATATTTTTGGCATTAACTTTTCTCTGGGCATAAAATTATCTTGGGATAACATTAATGATAGACTTAATGTAGTCTTAGTCCCTGATGTGTCTTTAGATCCATGCATTTGCATTCTCTGACAAAGAGGTACAATAAAGGGTATTAAAAAGACTAATAAAAGACCACAGTGACTGAAGCCAATTTTTGGTAAAAGGAAACTTTCCTAGGTAGACAGCAGAACTATAAATCTATAGCAAAATAAGATCAATCACATTGGTTCTACATGAATAATATTTTTTTAGTTAATGTAACCTAATTCAATAATACCAGGGAAAACTGGTATTGGAGCTGACAATATTAAGCCTTTTATGGTTTTAAAATTTATTTAATGTGCTTCTCACTTAGAAAGTTGCAACGCTTCTCCTTGAATTGTAGGTCCCTGAAAATAATAGGAGAGATATTTAACAAACATGATTCTTTAGGATTTATTTTGAAAATAACTTTTTATGATTGCAATAGAAAAAAGCCTTTGTAAACTTTTTTTCCCCCTCTTTTTCATAGACTGCTGCCAAGAGGAAATGAATAGCGTCTTTGAGATATTCACAAACATCCGATGCGGATGGGGAAGCTCACTTTGAGAGCCAGCATTTATTCTATTTTCTGTATTTGAACCATTCTCAACAAAGGCTGTTCCCAACCCTATCTTTCACAGTGTCTTACTGCTGCACCAGATGTTGGAATGATTCTGTATTCCTTTTTTCAAACACTCATTCTCCCTGTCCTGCTCTCTCTTGTTCCCCCATTCCAGGACCCCAGGATATTGAGGTCTAAAATATGCCCCAGACCCTCAGCCACTCCTCCCTGACCCAGCACAAGGGGAAGTGCTGGGACACATGAGCAGATTAGCAATGGATTATTTGTATGAAATGCACTTCCTTTGAATGCCTTGTCTACTAGTAGGTATGCAGCCTTCCCAAGGGAGACGCCACGGGGTGAGACCAAGAGTGAGCTTCAGCAATATCTTCCTGCTAAGTGGAAATTTTCTCCTTTTTCAGGGAAGGATCTGCTATTTGAGGAAATGTAAATATATTTTGTAGCATCAGTTCCCCTTCCAGTCATTCTCTTGTACATACACAGTGAAAAACAATGAGCCTTTCTGTCTCTTTCCTCCTCCATACCTAACGTATGTGATGTATACCCTACAGGAGTTTTCTAACGGCTCCAGTATAATTTTCAGCAGTTCCAGTAGCACTCGCCTCTTATTTTTATCCAAGCTAATTCTTAAGGTCTGGGCGAATTCTTTTCTTCTCCCTCCTTCCCCCTCAATCACTGACCTAGCTCTTCCTTGAGTTCAACCCCCTTTTCTCCTGTGGTACCTCCCTCTCTAGTTAGCTCTATCCTGTTTCAAAAATCCTGGTCCTCACCTTGTCCTTCCACCTTGTACAATTTTCAGTTCCCTGATAGACATGCTTTTTAATTCTCTTTGTCCTTTAGCCACTTTCCAACATCATAAAATATTGTCACAAAAATGTGAGCTGTCAGGTATGGCATGAGTGGAGGGCTCACAAGACTGGCTGTGTATGACTATCTAATTGGTGGTTAAGACAGTGAAAAAAACTAAAAATACTAAAGGTATGGAAAAACAAAGTAGGATCAAGGTCTCGCTTTTGGTCACATCATCCCATATTCCCTAAAACTTAGCTTAAGCTACTCTTTCTCCTTGCTTTTGCCTTCCTTCTCACCACTCGTTATGTTCTTCCCACCTCTTTCAAACTCCAATACTAATATTCAGTTGTCATATTGCCCAGTACACTTCAACCTGGAGCAATGACACAAGATTTTGCACTTGAAGTGATACACCAATAGAGGGATAATGAAACCAGGGCAGAAGCTGAGGAGGAGGCTTACACATGTTATTCACAAAAAAACAGGAGTCGCCACACTCATATACGCAAACCCACTCATTCCACACAAGTAGAATCCCTATCACAGTGAGGGGGCCTGTCCAGCTGCCTGTCACTCAAGTCTACTTATTATTCTATCAAAACACATAGAAATGTAACGAGGTAAAAGTTCCCAAACCCATTATAGGAACAACCTTCTTCCAGTTCCTAAGGCTGTGTCTCTCTCTTCCATTTCTGTTGTGCTAAATTAGAATCATATTAAACAAAAAAAAAGAAAGCTGATTTGTCAGAGTACAATGAAAAAATATTAATAAATTAATGAGAAGTATAAATAAATTTTACCATGTTTTTTAAGAAAGGAATATCCCAAAACTATAAAATTGGGATCTTATAAAGTTAATTGTGAATCAGGAACTAACTAATATATGATCAGACATGTTGACACCCAAAATCAAATTGAGAGTCGGGCTACCCTATGCCGAGAGAGAAGAAATCACCAAAAAGTAAATCTAGGGGAAAGTCTTTGAGTGAGAGCAGAGAGGGTGCAAAGGTCGGTCAGTGAGAGCTCACTCTGAGGACCCCCCAAAAGCATCGGACTCCCATTCAAGAGTTCCTAAAGGACCAAATAGGGTATAATTGCTTCACAAAGCTGTCATTTATAGCTAGCTTAGATACGACCTTTTCGACTGCAGATATTACACGAGGGCAATCCTACAGAAGATCCATAAAACCTTTGGTTTTCTTCTCAAAAAGTCACTTTTGAAAAAAATCCCAAGAAATCAATCCCAACATGATTTCTAAGGAAGAAGCTCAGCAGCTTCAGTTTTCACACCCTTTCAGTTGCATATTTTGACCTGTTGCACAGTTTTCATTTCCCTGAAACACTACATATTATACACAAGTCATATATATATAAATATAATGAACATATTCTATATACACATATTATGTATGGGAGGCAGTACTGTGCAAAGTGTCTGAGAAAAGAAAAATCATTGTATAATTCTCCTTATTGTTTAGTCTCTGGAAATTTTTATAGACCCACTTCTATTTTTATACTTGAAGTAATAGGCCAGTTCTCCTAATCAACAGCACAATCAATGTGAACATGAGTAGTTAACAGCTCACACAGGCAAAATCCCACAATGAAAAACATAAATCTATAATAACAAGCCTCAAATACCCTCTTTGTATTAGCTGGGTTTTTGAAGCTCCTTTTATATATTAAAGGAGCTTCCAGTTTCACAACTGAGTTTTTATTTAGGTAAGTTTTTCCCTTTTTTTTTTTTTTTTACTGGGGTCAGAGTGAAAGCTTTTTTGACTATGGATTTTTCCCCCTCCTTATACAATTTCAAAATAGTGGAAATTTTAGGAGTTATAGAGAATGTATGGACATTTAAGTCAGACAGCATATGAGCTAAATCCAAGTTTCACCAATCACTAACTTGCAGTGTGCAGCAAGTTACTGAGCCTCAGGCTCACAGATGTGTAAAGGAGAGAATACCGTCTACCAAGCAAGTTTGGTGTGAGGACTAAATGAGATAACAGATGTAAAACATATTACTGATACCTCGCGGATAGTTGATAAATGCAAATTATTTATTATTGCCACAGGTGATATGTACTATGCCCTACATCTTCAGTTTTTCCTATATAAAATGGCTGAGATTGGAGAAAATAAATGGGTGAATGAAGAAGTAAAAACTTAAATTACATACTTATTCTTTAACCAAGCATTAGTTGAGCACCATATGCAGTTGTTCCATATCTTACAGATAAAATGAATAAACCATGTCATCTAACAGCTTAAAACTGAGTAAGAAAGACAGAAACCCAAACAAATCATTACAACAGACCATGAAAAGTGCACAAATCAGTATATACATAAGGTGTACTGTGACTGACATGGGTTTCAGCTAAGTCCTTGCAAAAAAAGAGACACTTGGTCAACTCTTAAAGGATGAGTAGAATTCTCCAGATATTACAGAATATGTGCGGATATACTTGAAGCACAAGACTGCCTCACTGTTATCTACGGAGGCTTAAGGAACAGTAAGTACTACATAATACATAAATGAGTACACTGACAGTGAACAGACTCAAAAAATCCTGGTATGACTCTGATTTATAAAACTAGTTCACCTTGTTGGTTAACTTATATAATCCTTTTCATATATCTCCTTTTTCTGAGCTAGCATTGGAACCACTGAAATGTATTCTCTTTCTGTGTTCAGACTCCTTGAAGTTTATCTACTCTATGTATGTACTGAAGCATGAAAACAGCTGAGAATTCCCCTGGAGTTGTTTGCTTCCCAGCATCCATTATTTTCCTTCCTTCAAATAATAATAGTCCATCTGCTTTTGGGAAATTACCAATTTCCCGTTATTGGTTATGCAATTTTGATAGTATCGCCTAGGGTTTTATTGGCACAGTTCATTCTCTTGTCCAAAGAAGGGTGTCAACATATTGGAGTCAAAGAAGGGTGTCAACATATTGATTTATTTATTAGATGAATTCACTCATTAATGGATGGATACAAGCTTCAGCCAACAGACACATTATATTTTCCTGGCCATCAGGATTGCTACAGGCATTGGCCAGTAATTTAGTCCAGTCCCAGAAGTGCAATCCCCAGAACGATTTGCAGGCATGCTACACAACAGTATTCTGAAGTCGATGGTAGGAGAATGTCAGGGACACAACTGCTGCCACCATTGTACATCCATAAGAGGCACGATTCCAAGGATTGAACCAACTCAGGGGACAGGGGACAGAGGAAGGAAAAATTCCAATCATTCGAATTCTAGTTTCTAATTAAACGGACTATTTGTTGACATTAGTCAATAATACCTCAGTCTTATTAATGGAATTTAAGTTGAACTATCAATCACTTAGAGCAGAATGAACCCTGACTGATAGTCATCATCATCTTTTTCTGGCCAACTTGTTGAAATTCTTCTTTTGCATAAGTCAGTGATTATTTTTTTTTATTTCTTGACATTTGAGATCTTATCAGTCTGTAGAAAGTCAGCCTATTTTTATTAATACTCCACTTGTTTTACAAAATAAGGATAATCCAGGAACCACCATCCATATAACTGAGGGAAGTTAAGTGCAGTACTTTCTGATACCTGTTGCCACCTTGCTTCTTTTCTTCATGTTATCACTTTTCCTCTCTGGTTAAGAAAGCCAATTTCCATTTTCATGGGTCTTCCAATGATCTTTCTCTTCCTCAGTTTCCTGTAACATTTTATTTTTACTACATTTATATTAACTCTATTTTATTGATGTGTACAGCTAAAATGCAGAAGCACATTCTTATATCACATGCCCTTAGGTAGCTGCTAAACTGATATTGTCAGAACAACCATCTCTGAACATAATTGTATCAAGTTTTAAAATTGTCTGAAAACATTAAACTGTTTAAAAATAATTATCTGGGAATAAGTATTCTCACCAATGATAAAATTCATAGGATTGCCACAAATTGGATATGAATAACCACCATTAAAAATAATACATAATATTAAAAACATATTATGCATCGTATAACTTCTAATTTTATTTTTTTCTGAATCAGAAAGTGCTTCAAGTTAATCAACAGAAATCAATTATCATTTTACTGTTACTTTGTAAGTGGGCTTAGAGAATTCTGTTTGGCTGCCTGATAAGATACATCAAATTTTATCTTACTTAAATTGACAGTGCTGCAATCGGTTCTTTCTCACTTAAGTTCTATATATAAATATGCATAAAATTTTAGTTACTAGTTATTCTCCTTGTTTCTCCTACATCATTTCTCTTCTTCTGTCAGTGGCTTTAGGATAAAATGAAACACATTGGCTAAGGATTAAAAACAGTTACTTTTTCTCATCCAATATACAAATTAATGTTTCTAATTAAACTCCAACCTTAAAAATTTCTTTGTTTTGAGCTCATCTTATTGAGTGGTTACAGAATTGTCCAAGTATATTTCTTCTATCTTAATGCTAATAGATAATGTGCTAGCTTATACATCTTTATAATTGTTCATTAGCTTCAGGCAGTGTGCTTTGACTTTTATGTCCTTGAAACTATGAAATAATGTTCCTTAAATTCAGTCCTTCTTAATGTTTCTACTTTAAACAGATGTATTATGAAACTGAGATCTGAGGCATTTTTAGCAATTCTGAGATGGGGATATCAGTTTAGTCAGAACAGTGTCAAATGTGGAACCCAAACAACATAATTGGTACTTTGAGGTTGAGGTTGATGTGACATTCTCTTGAACATATTTTAATGCTTATGCATATTTAAATTAAAATTTTAACCTCCTGACATTCAAACCAGCAAGCCAATCACCATTCAACTTGAGAGGCATGTCTTACAAATAAGATGACACATCACAAAAAGTACTTGTCTTAAATCTATGTTTATTGCACAAGAGATTTCCAGAAAGACTAGTTGTTTACTAACATTTTGACAATGGATTTTGATACCAGCACAGCTTTTCCAACTGATTATACAACAAGAATTCACCTCAAGTATTTGTCTATATACGAGATGGCTGCTATATAGAAATGACGATATGGTGTGTGTTCAAGCATGACATCCATTTTGTTTTATGATTTTTCTTTTTATATACCAGGTAGGTTTCTGCTATTCCACACAATATAATTTCTTGCTTCTGGAAGACTAGATGAGATAGCGTGTCTGTATTAGACACACGCTACCCCTCCTTATCAGAATCTACCTGTCCCCAGAAATAGTATTATTGATCTTATCCTTTTTTGATCCATGTTGCCAGGCATGGAGTAGCAAGACTCCTACAGGGATGCTTAGCTGTGAACAAGACCAGAGCCAGGTTGGCAGGGGAGATGCCATAGTTTGTTTTGCCTCATCCTGCTCTTGTCATGACCCATCCTGGTGCCATGCATCTGAAGGTATGTTTTCAGTGAGGATTCCAACTTCAAGTGGAAGTGGTACACCCGTGCATACAGCAGGGTCACATTGGGAGAAAGAATCACATTTCGGTCATTCAGTGATATTTTCTACTTACAATTTCATTTCGCATTTATCAGAGTGCCAGCTTTGGAGTCAAATGCTGAGTGAAAATTCTCATGTTCAATAGCGGGCAAAAGTGAAAATTATTGTAACTGACTGAACCTGTACTTGAAGTGAACAATTGATATTTAAATTGGGAAGCTGCCAGGGGTCTATTGGCTTCATTCCATAATTGTCAAATTGCATAGCATTGAGGAAGTTATTTTAATTCTAAGTAACAAGAATTATTTTGCATCCTGAGACCCAATGCTGCTACTTAAAACCAAAATACACCAACATTTTATGGCACGGAAATATAGAAGATCCTTTTCTTGTCAATTGCCTCTGTGTTTATTTACTTCAAGTCCCAAAAGAACAACCCAGATCAGTTTTGCCACTGACATTATAAATAGCATACCAAATTCATAAAGAGTCTTTTCTTCAAAGAACGGAAATGGGTCTGAAGTCTGATTAAAACTCAGTGTCCTTGTGAGGGAGATGGGAAGAGGCAAAGTATTTTGTCTAATTCCAAGTTCAAGAAAGCAAGGAACACAAAAGTTAAGTGGCTAGTCTCCATTTATTCAAATAAATTTATTCAGGAGCAGAGCCAGAAATAAAGATCAAGTCTCCTGGCCCATGCACTAGGCTCCATGCTGCCTCACAGCTTTCAAAACCTTCATTTTCTTGAAAAACGCTAAAAAGCTTTCCCCTACCATACACACTAGATTCAGACATACTGCCATCTACTGACTCACCAATGGATGTACCGGCACAAGACACTGATCTTCAAGGGCGAGGGAACACCATGAGGAGAGTTAAGATCCTGCCTTCCTTTCAGAATGCCATCTCCAGGGTGCCAATGGGCTGTGGCTACTGGACCACGTAGGAGAGTGGAGCAAGAGGTAAGTGAATTTAGAACATTTCCTCCCCCATTGAGGGATTAGTATTGTGGCACTGTTAGTATTTATATAACAATGTAGCAATGCACCATGTTGTCCTGTGTGGAACATCCTTGAAATCATCTCTTCCTCTCAGTGCTCTTATTTTGACATATCCATCTAGGGATTTGAATAGTCTATGACAGCCTTTCTTTTTCACATAAAACAGTTTGAGTAATGCCATACAATCTTTGTGTTGTCTCTTTTGTCTTTTACCAGTGTCCTATAAGATGTGCTAGTTATACTACGTGATGCCAAGAAAGGCATAATAGAAATAAAGCTAAATAGCCACAGCCCTGTACTTGTAGAAAATACCGTGAAATGTCCTAAAAGAGCTCTAACATTAGGAGAATCAGCGTCCTAAGTATGTTTTTCTTTTTTTTTTAGCAAGATTCCTTTTGTTCAGAGCCAAGGCATTTTTTTTTCCCTAGAAACTCTGTTAGTAACTTTTTTCACCATATCAATTCTTTAGAGCTTGCCTGCATTCTCTCCAGGATAAAGTAATATTTTCCAGACTCTGTCAAGTGATGGTGAATACAATTATTCTTTTCATCTCATTTTCATAGCTAAAAGTTAAAGTTATGATTTTTGTTTGCCTGTTGTTCATAACTATGCTTAACTTAGTTGATTGCCTCTATGAAAGAAGTCGAGTTTAAATATTTGGAGCAGGTATTTCTTTTTGATGAGAAAAATTGAATACAATTAATATGAATATATAATCAGTGTCTACAAGAGAATTCAAACAGCAGCAGCGAAGCCTCTATGTCATCCTCGTTACTTGTCTGCATTTTAATTTTAGATCTTAAGAAAAATTCCATTCCTGTGATGGTGGTTCACAGGCATCATGATTAAGAACTGAATACAGGGATGGACACGCTTGAAGCTCTGAGTTGGGTGAGGCAAAGGCAATATATGTAGCCTAAACATCTCTACCCCCGTAACATGCTGAAATAAAAAAAAAAAAAAGAATTGAATATAGAGAACTTATTTCTGAATAGAGAACTTATTCATATTTTTTTCAGGTTATAAAAACTTATGTTCATGACAATTTATTTTTATAAAAGAATTGTATTGGTCTTTACAATTAATCAAGCAGAACTCATCCTTTGATGTTCACAGCTTGAAATTCAATGTGAAGAAGATCATTTATTTAATTTTGGATAAATATCCATTTTTGTCCATCCAAATTTTTATGAAATCTCTTATTTTGGGATCATCTTGGTCACAAATAAAAAACGATGTTGTTTCCAAATTTTTAAAATATCAACAGGGTCTTTAAAGTTATGAAAGAGTTGACGGATGCAAGTAGAGATACGTTAAGAACGGAAACACAGGAGGGTTTTACTGACTTAGTGAAATCAGAACATTGTGAAATTTTAACTGACAGGTCTGCAGAGAGAAAAGACCAGCCTAGAAATCTGGCCCTCACATGTTCAGTTTTTAATAAAGGCCTATTAGATGTTGGAAGATAAGCGTGAGGTCTGGGAATGGTTAGATGGAAATGAGGAAATAAAAGGTCAGGAGGAGAGAGGGAAGAATAGGAGGGTGCCAAAGCATTTGAACATCTTTGGTATGAGGTTGGACAAGCTGCCAAATATGTGGAAAGTTTATCTGAATTAAACTGAACCACTAAACTTTTCGAGAAGCAGTAACAAGAACAAAATGTTCTTATTAGCCTTATTCTATTTAAAGCATATGCATCTATAACAATCTTTCACAAAATAATTATTTATACTTGCTTCTCTTGCTAACATGGTGACAAGACTTCAAATTGTAGTAGTTAGGTTTTAAAATGACTGCGAAAACTATTTCCCTGACACTGGAGTGCTGAATTACTTTAAGTGTTACCCACGTTTCCTATACTATCTATCATTATTTTTATATCCTTATATTTTTGAACATTTGATTTAAAACAGAGTTATGACATCACATTTTGTTAAATAAAGAGTATAAGAATAATTTCAGGTGGAATTGAAAAATAAATAAACTCCAACAATACAGAGAAAGGATAATGCATCACTTCCAAATTGAAAATATCCCAGGAAATGCAAAACTGGTTTAACAATTAAAATTTATCAATATAATTTACTATATTAAAATATTAAAAAAGAATAATACCACAATCTCAGTAGATGGAGAAAAAAAATGATGAAATTGAACCCCTGTTGTTGATAACAACTCTCAGCATACGAGGAAAAGATAGGAACTTGATAAAGAACATCTACAAAAATCCTATGCATAACATCATATGTGATGTTAAGGGATTGAATGCTTTTCACTTAATCTATTGAACAAGACAATCTCATTCCCTCTTTTCAACATTGTACTGAAGGTTCTAGTCAGTGTACTGAAGCAAAAAAAAATACATAAAAAATATTCAGATTGGAAAGCAAACAGTCAAATGCTGTATTTGACAGCACGATGTTCTATGTAGAGAATCAACTGACATCTAAAAAAGAAACTATTAGAAATAATAAGTGAGCTTAGCAAGTTTGCAAGGTGCACAATCAATACATAATAAATTGTATTTCTACATGTTAGCAATGAACAATCAGAAATAAAAATAGCACTTATAATAACATAAATATATATAAAAATTATAAAAATATATATAAAGTGTTTTTGGGTAATGTGATAAAAGATGTGAACCCAACAAAGCATTGATGAAAGAAATTAAATAAGATATGAATAAATGGAGAGACAATCTATGTCCTTAGATTAGAAGAAGACTCAATATTGTTAAAGCAATTCTTCACAAATTGATCCATAGACAATCCAATTTCAGTTAAAACCTAACAGGTTATTTTGTAGAAACTGGAAATCTAATTCTAATATCCACATGGCAATTCAAAGGACCTAGAATAGTTCAAATAATTTTGAAAAATAACATAATTGAATGACTTACATAAGCTAACTTTAATGCATATTATCTAAGCTACAGTAATCAAGACATTGTGATATTGGCATCAAGATAGACAGATCATTGGAGCAGATGAAAGAATCCAGAAATCAATTTTCAACAAAAGCACAAAAGTAATTCAATGGAGAAAGAATAGTCTTTAAAAAATATAATAATGGAGCAATTGGATACTCACATGCCAAAAAAAAAAAAACTAAAACAGAAACTTTAATTCATACCTGTATCATGTGCAAAAAATTAACTCAATTTAGATCATAGACCTAGATATGAACTTAAAACTATTAAAATTTATAGAAGAAAATAGTAGACATTCTTTTTTATCTTGAGTTAGGCAAATATTTGTTGTATAAAACACTAAAAGCACAAATATACATAAGAAAAAGTTGTTAAATCATACATCATCAAAATTAAGTATGTTTGTTTGCTCATCAAAAAAAATTGCTAAGAAAATGAAAAGGAAAGCCACAAACCAGGGGGAAATATTTGAAATTAACACAGTTGGTAAAGGATTTTTGTGTGGAATTTATAAAGAACTTTAAAAATAAGAAACAAACAAAAAACGTATTAAATTATGAACAAAAATTTTGAACTGACTCCTCAAAAAACATGTATGGATACCAAATAAGCACATGAAAAGATGCTCAAATTATTAACCATTAGGTAAATGCAAAATAAATCTACAATGAGATATCTCTACTCATCTAGTAGAATGTTTATAATTGAAAAGACTGGCTAAACCATGTGTAGTGAAGGATGCGGAGCCATCCATTTCACTCATAGGTGTTTATACAAGGTAAGTGAAAACATACATCCATAGCAAAGGTTGTTCATACAACATTATATGTAATCAACAATACTGTGAACATCCCAGATTTCCATCAATAGGTAAATGGATAAACAAATTGTAGTATAATGAACTACTTCTCAGAAATAAAAACGGATGAACTAATGATACACAAAACATGTGATGAGATTCAGGGCACACTACACCAAATATGGCATCTTGGCATATTGAAGGAAAGGGAAGAAAAAATGGTACTCCAACCCTTCTCCCACCCCTGCCCTTTTTCCCTGAAGCAGGTCATAATACTCTGATGTGCGAGGTGACATCCCTCGACCAGGAGGAAAGGAACCTCCTTATCTGTGAAGACGAAGGATCACAGAGAAGAATCTGAACAAACAGGACTTGCTAAATTTCCCTCAGTTTATTACTATTATATCATACCCCCTTTGTCCTATCATATTTCTTTGTGACTATCCATTCTTCATCAAACCTATGTTAAAATACTACTGACCCTTGAACAATGAAGAAGTTAGGGATGCTGACTCCCTACACAATAAAAAATCCACATATAACTTTCGACTCCCCCCAAATTTAACTACTAATCGCCTATTATTGACCAGAAGTCTTACTGATAATATAAATAATTAACACATATTTTGTATGTTATATGCATTGTATACTGTATTCTTACAATAAAGTAAGCTGGATAAAAGAAAATATTATTTAGAAAACCAAGATGAAGAGAAAATGCACTTACAGTACTATATAGTATTTATCAATACTGTAAGTTTATGTTGTCTGTTTACAAGATGAATTGTCTGTCCGAAATGGCAAGCAACTGTAGCCACAGACCTCAATCTACAGTACTATCAAGCAATTCGACTTTTTCTTGAATTATCATGACTTTTCTATGCTTCTTGAGAGCACTTCCAGTATCACTAGTGGCACTTCATGAGTCCCATGGCGTTATTCAAAGTTTATGATATTGCACTAAACACGATGAAATATACACAAGAACCGGGAAAGATCACTTTTTATTACAATGTGCAATTTACTGGAGAGAGGAACTGCTCATATGGAGGTGATTAGTGGCACATGGCCTTTTAGACAGATACTTGAAACAATTGAGCTGTCTGCTATAGCAACAGGAGGTGGCTATGAAATTATTACAATAGTACAGTATGCACTACAATTAATTTTATGTAGTTGTGATTTAATACTACATCTATGTTTTTTCACATTTCTCTCAACTTTGAATAGTGACATATACGGTCTGTACATGTTTTGTGCATGGGTTTTGATAAATTTTAACTTCTTATAATAGATTTGTTTATATTTTATGGTAGTAAATGATAAAATATACTAGTATCTACATGTGTTTTATGTGTTTATGGCATACATAACTTTTCCTTAATTTTTTTGATATGTCTATACTACAGAGTTAATCTGGAAGATTTTTCAAATTGTCTCGAATCTTGAAGAAACTATATTCATTGAAAAAAAAATCCACATATAAGTGAACCCGCACAGTTCAAATCTGTGTTATTCAAGGATCAGCTGCATACTCAAGTTTAACTGTTTCTTTGGGTTTTCATTTCCTTACAATGGCTCCCACGTCATGTAAAGTGTATTAAGTAAATGTTTATGCTTTTCTCTTATTAATCCATCTTTTGTTATAGGGGCCTCAGCCATGAACCTAGGATGGGTAAGAAAAGAAATTTTTTCTTCTCTATAGATGAGTCTCAAAATGACTGTGCTGAGTGAAATAAGCAAGAGAAAATGAATGCATATTGTATGATTATATTTATATAAAATTCTAGAAAATTCAAACTTATTCATAATGGTAGTAGAGCAGTGGTTACCTGGGAATGGGTGTAAGTGGAGGCAAACAGGATGGAGAGGTTATAAGGAACATAAGAGAACTTTAAAGGGTGATGGATATATTCAATATCTTGATTGTGATGTTTGCTTCATGAGTGTATAAATATGTGCAAATTTATAAAATTATATACTTTCAAAGCAGATTTAGTATGTCGATTAAATCTTAAGACACAAACAAGCAAAGCAATGAATTACAGGGGATAAATTGTCAGGGCTGAGTTAAAAGATTTGCAAAGAAAATAGCCTCAATTATTCCCCTTCTTTTATCCATGCCTTCTGCAATGTGCCTTTGCAGCTCTACCCATCAGAGGTGAAGCTTGACTCTCAACTGGACCTTTGACTTTCTACAGCTAACAGAATATGGCAGAAGTAACAGCATGAAAGTTCTGAGCTAGCTCAGGTCTCAGGAAACCTTGTTCATTTCAGATTGCCCTCTTGAAATCCTGCCACACCATGAAAGGAAGCCTGGCTGGCCTGCTGGAACATGAGGCATGCTTTTGAGAAGGGCTGAGGCCATTCCAGACAAACTAATAGTCAGTTGACACCTAAGGCATGAGAAAGAGAGAGAGTTAGTAAAGATTAATAGAGCCACCCAGCTGACCCGTGGGTGAATGGCAATGATAAATGCTTACTATTTTAAGCAACAAGATTTTGTGTCAATTTGCACAAAACAATAGCTAATTGATATAATCTCTAAAAATCTGGTTGGGAAATAATTCTTCTAAGCCATGGCACCTATGTAAGAACCTCCCTCCTTCAGGATCTGAAATATTTAAGGTTAAATTTCAGCAACTACTAAGCAGAGACTATATGCTCAGCAATGTACCACGATGTCAGGAAAAAAAAATCTAAAACAAAGGCCACACTCTCAGTTTAACATTTATCAGAGATGCAATTCACATAGATATAAATCATTAGTAGAAAACCAAGATAAATAATAATAACCAGAAAAATTGTGAAATAGAGACTATAACAAGGAAAATGTTACACCATCTCATGAATGACATGTAATCTTCACATGTAACATCACATTTAATCCTCACTAGAGTTCCACTAGGCAAATAATATCTTATATTTGGATGAACCAAAAATAAGAGAGGACCAAGTCTTGTAGAATTACTTTAGCATCAATATTTGAAGAAGAAGGGTTAGAGACAGTGGAATAAATTGATCCTCTGGAGTTAAAAAATATGTACATCCATGCAGAACTTCCTAAGAAAACTCTACATTACCACTCCTCTGACCCATCTCTGGTCTTAATTTTGAGGTTCATGATTGCAGGTTAGCTTTCTCTGCCTGGAGAAGAATATAAACCATTTGTCTGCACTCTTGGTTTTCTTGTGCCAACCTGAGTGATACTGAACCAATGCAATGCCTACTAGGGTGGTCTATCCTTATTTAAAAGTTCTAATTTGTCTAAGGAAAAAATAATTCTCAGAGAACACATCTTGAATAACACTTTTTTACTTTCTTATGAGGGAGAAAAAGAGTCTCTTGTTTGAATCTATTAAAGACCTAAGTTTTAAGGTGATACTAAAGAAAAGTAGATCAGTCTATTTTCTCTTATGCAAAGCTCTGTCTGATTTCCGCATAATAACAAAGTCGCTTTTTCCTGCGTCACTCCTAATCTGCATATTGTGTTCTACCTCGTGGTCTGGTCATGTATAAATATTGTTCCTCCTAAGCTATAAAGCTGTTAACAGCAGAATCCAGTCATGTTTGACATTTGTGTTCTCCACCATACCTGGTACAACATCTGGTATCCCATAAAGTCTTAAAGAATGTATTGAAATATTATTTGTCTCCAGAATAGTCCCTTGTCTTTGGAAATAAAACACTTAGTTTTAGGAACTAACTGTATCATTTTTAGGACTCTCTGGCCTAATTTTCAACATTTACCTGGCTTTCAGCTCTTCTGAAGTAAGTGCAATTCTCAGGGGACTATTTTCTCAGACTTTGCAGTTAGCTAAACTCCCTTTGTATGTTGGGTATCCAATAACCAATCTTCCTCTTTGCTTTATGCCTTTATTTTGATGGAGCATGCCCTTCAAATTCTTCCTCAGAAAGTATGGAACAGTCATGCAGTTTTGAAGTTCTTGTACAGTCTGAAAATCTTTTCATTCTACTGTATTTATGTATTTTATTGTTAGTGTGTATGGTGTGATAAAGAAGTTGTTCCCAACTTTCTTCTCCCTTATCTATTCCTGGTTAAGGTTGAGGAAGCCAGAACATCATGTTGCAAGCCTCCTTTACAACTGTGGGTTGATTCTGACTCAATCCAAGCCAATGGAATGTAAAAGAAAAGTTGTTAGCAGATTTCTGGGAAGATTTTGATTTCCTAATAAAGTAGAAGATATAAGAAGAAAGAATCATCTTCTTTTGCACCTCCTCCCTCATTTGCAGTCTTGTAAATAATTATGAAATGTAGAGCTTGAGCAATAATCTTGCAATTCTGGTCCTCAAGTATGAGATCAAAAATCAAAACAGAAGAATGGAAGAGAGTAAAAGTAGAAAGAACACCGGTAGGTTTTACTATCAATAAACAATTGTAGAACCGAGCCAAGATGGCCGGCTAGAGACATATAGCTTGTCGACTGTCCTTTTGAAGCGTAAAAGGTTGGACTGAGGAGAGTGGAGAACAATTGCAGCTCAGGTGTGGATCACAGGGAGAGGCAGCAGAGGCATCTGGGGACCCTACGGAGAAGGGTGGGACAGCTGAGAAGGAGGAAGAGAGAGAAGAGAGGACAGCAGGTCAGACCAAATCCAGAGAGGCCCAGAGGCCAGTGAAAGGTAAGGGGAGGGGGCTCCCCTCCCTCATGTGGGTGACTCCAGCGAGCAAGGGACACAAAACTCTCTCTCTCTCTCTCACACACACACCCATGTGAGAGTGCCACGAGAGACAAGAGAGCCAGCATTGTATGCCTAAATGCCTCCTCCTCTGCACCGCCTCCATTCCTGGCATCACAAAAAGTAATTTTGGCTCAAGCCAGCTTTCAGCCACGGCCCCTGCCCCCATAGCAACTGCGAGAGGTCTCTGTGAAGAGAAGCCTGTTTCTCTGCTGTGGGGGGTGCACTCCCAGCTGAGCCTGTTCCTGAAAGCGGAGCGCTTGGTGGGATCACCTGCTAGTGGCTTGGATAGGCCACACAGGACCTGGTGCCCTCAGGACACCAGAGTGGTGCAGGCAGACCAGAGATCCTCCCCCACATAGCAACCACCAGCGTGCTCTGTGCTGAGAAGCCTGTTTCTCTGTGGAGGGGACACATTCCCGCCAAACCTGCCACTGAGAGTGGACTCTCCGCAGCAGCAGCATTTCTAGGATTGCCTGCTGGTGGATTGGATAGGTGGGCAGAACCCAGTGCCCCCAGGACATGAGAGCCACGCGGGAGACCGTGGCCCTTCCCCCCATAGCAACTGCGAGAGTGATCTGTGCTGAGAAGCCTGTGAGTTTTACACTTTCTTGACACCTCTTGTAATCTATTTTTATCTTTTTTCTGCTATTTTCCATCTTTTTGTAGTTCTATTTTTGGTAGATTTCCTTAATTTTCTCTTTCAAACATTCTATTAAAATTCCTTCTATCATACTCAATTTCAAATAAATCACTTTTTAATATTTTAAGACATGTTTTATTATCACTTATTTCAGAAATGTTTTATCTTTCTGAGGCTAAAACTTACTGTGTCTAAATAGTTTATAATACTGCTACCTTAATCACTTTGGTTTATTATGACTTTCTTTTCACATTTAATTTTCATGTCAGAAGATGTTCTTAAATATCTGGTGACTCTTGGGATATCCATTCATATTTAAGTTTGAAGACCGAAAATGGTATTTGGATATGGTGCACATGTATGGATTCTCACTTGGTTGCTTCCATATTTGATAAGCAGTGGGCATAGTTTATTTATACATATATATATATATATATATACACACACATATATATACCTATATACATTAGACTATTTTTTAGAGAAGTTTTAAGTTCATAGCAAAATTAAGCAGAAAATACAGAGAGTCCTCATATATCACTTGTCCCTACACATCACAGCCTTCTCCATAATCAAGATCCCCACCAAAGCGGTACATATGTTACAACTGACAAACCTACATAGACAAATCACTGTCTCCCAGAGTCCACAGTGTACATTAAGGTTCACTCTTGGTGTTTTACATTCCATGGGTTTGAAAAATGTGTAATGACATGTATCTACCATTATAGTATCATAGAGAGTATTTTCCCTGCCCTAAGAATCCTTCGTGCTCTGATTATTCATCCCTTCTTCCCTCTAATATTCACAAAACACTAATCTTACTGTCTCTATAATTTTGCTTTTTAGAATGTTGAATAGTTGGAGTCATAGAAATGTAGCCTTTTCAGATTGGCTTTCACTTAGTAATATGCATTTAACTTTCTTCCATGTCTTTTCATGTCTTGATAGCTGATTTCTTTTTAGCACTGCATACTATTCCATTGTCTAGATGTAAGATAGTTTATTTACACATTCAGCTACTGACAATCCTCTTGACTGGTTCCAGTTTGAGACATTTATGAGTAAAGCTCCTATAAATATTCACATGCAGTTTTTTGAGTGGGCATAAGTTTTCAGCTCCTTCAGGTAAATATCAAGGAGCACTATGGTGGATCACATGGTAAGAGAAGGTTTAGTTTTTCAAGAGACTGCCAAAACTATCTCCCAAAGCGGCTGTACCATTTTGCATTTCTATCAGCAATGAATGAGTTCTATTCTCTGTAGCCTCATCAGTACAGATGCTCCTTAGCTTATGATGGAGTTACGTTATGATGAATTCATGGTAAGTTGAACATATCATAAATTGAATATGCATTTTGACTTAGAATATTTTCAAATTACAATGGATTTATTTAGGCATAGCCCAATGGTAACCCGAGGATTGTACTGAATGTGTATCACTTTCATATCATTGTAAAGTTGAAATGTCATAAGTAAAACCATTGTAAGTCAGAAATCATCATATTTGGTGTTCTCAGTGTTTCAGATTTTGGCCACTCTAATAACTATGTAGTGACATCTCACTATCATTTTAATTTACATTACCTTGATGACATATGACATGGAATATCTTTTCATATACTTACTTGCATATATTCTTTAGTGAAGTGTCTGTTAATGTTTTTGGTTCTTTTTTAATTAGATTTTTTGTTTTCTTATTGTAATCCATTACAACAAGATAAAGAATAAAAATCACACGATCATATTGACATATGTCGAAAAAGCATTTGACCAAATTCTACATACATTCATAATAAAAAACTTTCAATAAACTAAGAGTAGAGGGGAACTTCCTCAACTTGATACAGATTATCTACAAAAAATCTACAGCTAACATCATACTTAATGGTGAGAAACTAGGAGATTTCCCACTAAGATGAAGAACAAAGCAGTATGTTTCCTCTCACTACTCCTTTCAACATCATCGTACTGGAAGTCCTAGCTAATGCAGCAAGTCAAGAAAAGGAAATAAAAAGTACATGGATTAGTAAGGAAGAAATAAAACTGTCTTTGTTCACAGATGACATGATTGCCTATGTAGAAAATTTGTAAGAATTGACAAAAAAAAGAAAAAAGAAAAAAAACTCCTGGAACCAATCAGTAATTGTAGGAAGGGGGTGGGGAGGAGGGAATGAGTACATTCACACCTAATGGGTGTGGTGTACACTGTCTGGGGGTGGACATGTTTGAAGCTCTGACTCGGATGGGGCAAAGGCAATATATGTGACCTAACATTTGTACCCCCATAATATGGTGAAATTAAATAAATAAATAAATAAATAGAGATAAATAAAGTTTAACGTACAAAACTCAATTTACTTTCCTATATACCATCAATGAATAAGTGGAATTTGAAATTAAAAACACAGTACCATTTACATTTGCATCCCTATTAATAAAATACTTAGGTACTGTACAAAATATGTACAATATGTATGTTAGGTAAACTACAAAGCTACATAGAAAGAAATCAAAGTGTAACAAAATAAATGGAGATATACTCCATATTCATAAATAGCAAAACAATTTTGTCAAGTTGTCAGTTCATAATTTCATTTATGGTCAATGCAATCCCAAATCAAAATCCAGACAGTTATTTTATAGATAACAAACTTATACTAAAGTTTATATAAAGAAGCAAAAGACCCAGAGTAGATCACACAGTATTGAAGGAGTAGAACAATGTTGAAGGACTGGCACTACCCAACTTCAAGACTTACTATAAAGCTACAATAATCAAGACAGTGTAGTACTGGAGAAAGGACAGACAAATGGATCAATGGAACAGAATAGAGAGGACATAAATGTGGTCAACTGATCTTTGACAAAAGAGGATCTTTGCATCTATATTTATGAGAGATAGACATGTGTAGTTTTCTTGTCTTGAAATGAATTTTTCTGATTTTGTATTAGGAGATGCTGTCTTCATAGAATGAAGTAGGAAATATTCCCTATGCTTCAGCCTTCTGAAAGAGATTGTAGAGAATTGGCATTATTTCTTCCTTAAATGCTTGGTAGAATTCATAAGTGAACCTATATGGCCTGGCATTTTCTGTTTGGGGAGATTATTAATTATTGATTCAATTCCTTTAATAAATATAGGCTCAGACAGTCCATTCCTTCCTGTATGAGTTTTGGTAGATTTTGTTTTATGTGTTCACTATCTGATAATCAGTGGATGTAGCTTACATGGCTTTTTATTCTTTTTTTTTTTCTTTTTTTGAGGAAACAGCTACTTGTCATAGTGGATGTCTTTTCTTGCAATCTGACTTGTAGAGATAAAGAGTCCTTTGTTTACCTGAACAGGGTACTATACACCTGATAGATAGTGTTTCTGAGAGTCCAAAAAAGAAAGGAAATAGTAGGTTAAGCATTAAAGACATTTGATGATTTTGGATGTACAAGAAATCTGAAAGTGGGGATTCCAAAGCTAGTACAGTGGCTCATTGATAATATGACTGACCTTAATTATTTCTACTTTACCTTTCTTGCATTCTTACTGTGAAATCCCTCTTAGTATACCTGTTTTGGTATACCTGTTTCTCTCCTGCATTCAGCTGCACTTACTGTTCTGAAACTCTCCAGGCTGTAAACCTGCTGTCTTCTGTTAGGATGGGAAGGGGCTGTGAGCCAGAAGTTTTGAAGGCCTAGTGATTTCATAGACAGACTTACAAATATTCTTCCTCTATTGCTGTTGTTGGTGGCGGCTTGTTGTTTGTTTGATGTATCTATTTTTTCAGTTACATGTGTTAACTTCTGTATTCAGCTGTCATCTCTTTCCTTGTTCTTCTTACCCTTGAAAGTTTTCAATCAACTGTATAATATTTTAATGGAGTTTAAAGATGGGGATTGAGATAATGTAGTTATTCAACTCATCACATTCATCCAGAACCCATTTCTTCTTATTTCAAAAACTTAAATTTGTTCCACTTTTTTAAAAGCTACATCTAAGCTCACAAAATAGGAGTTACATACAGGTAAATGATAAATATGTTAGACTCTCACACTTACCAACAGAATCACATCGTGTTTTCTAAACATCAAGACTTCCAGTTTCTCTGGAAATTCTGAGTTAGAATTCATGGGGTATGGTTAGGCATTTTTTTTAATCAAATTCTCAGTTGAATCTTATGATTATGATTAACATATTTTTAAAGCATGTCCATGTTAGTGTTTTTCAATTCCACTGATGATACAAATTAGCTGGAATGCTTATTTAAAAAAAAAAAAATCCCCAGATCTCACCTCAAACTCACTAAACCAGAATCTCTACGGAAGGAATCTGGAAATATGCTTTTCAATGAAGCCTTTAAAGGGAATCGACATTATCATGAGTGAAGTTTAAGGAATGATGTTCCAGATAAATAATAAGGTCAAGGATAGCAAACAATTCTTAATCTTTCTGACCATTCTAAATGGCAGTGATTCTCTGGAAGGTTGTGCTGAGAACTCTGAATCCTTGCCTTGTCTTCTTGAGTGAGAGTTTTGTTGTCAATTAGCAGGAGCTGACATAAGAAAGATAATTTATTCTTTATATATTCATTCTACAAATACCTATTGATTGTCTACTATGCACCAAGCACTGTAAGTGCTAAGGATATTCATAATGTTCAAAATAAACTAAATAATTACCATAATGCAACTCAGAGTCTAGTATAGAAAACAGACATTAATCATGTGATCATACCATTAAGTAATTATAAATGTGATAATTGCTAAGAAAAATTATAGGGTATTATATGAACATATAATAGGTATATCTGATTTAGTTTAGGGATTTATCGAAATCTTTTCTAAAGAAGATGAATGTCATGATGAGAACTTTTGTGAATGTGGTTAAGTAGATGTGAAAATTTTCACTAATAAAATTTAATTAGAATTAAAAGAATAGATTGTAGGTACCATGACATTGACCCCATGCTTTTCGCTAATGGTCCTATATTCTTTAACATGCAAGAAGATCTAGAGTGATAAGGATTGCATTAAAGACTGAATCGGGTGCCTTACTCCCTTTCAGAATTATGGCAATCCTCGTTAACACTCTTATATTTAACTTTATGTTAAAGAAGGTGGGATATTCTCTTGATGATAATGCTGTGCAGACTCAATCCTGCATCACTATTGAAACATGGCACCACTGTGAAATAATCACATTATAATGAGGAAGAGAACTGCATGGTGTGGGCTAAATAGTAAACAAGTACAGGACTTCAACAGTGATAATTTTAGCAGCAGTGGTTCACTGGAGAGAAAAGTATGACATACTTACACTGATATCCTAGTGAAGAAATCATTTGAAAAATATAGAAAATCTACTAAAGTATTCACAAATTCTGGCTTTTTTTTTTTTTAAGAATCCACAATATCCAGAAGTTTGATGAATCCTCAATAGTCAATGTATTCAACATTTGTGAACTTGTTTTTATACATTTTTCACATGAAATGTCATGGACTCTAGTTGGTTGGGTGGCTTTCCCAGGAAGCTACTTGAAGATGAATCCTAAGAGATTTGGAGGAGAAGATCATGTAGTTCCTCAATGCATGCAAGGATTGTAGTCTTTACTTTTTAAAGATAAATGCTGAGAAATATAAGAATTGGACATTATTGGAATAGATCATCTCTAAGATGGTCTCTAGCTCTCTAGAGTCTCCCCAGAAGTTGTTAAAAGAAAAAATAATAACAAATTTAGTTTAAAGATCTAATTGGCTTTTATTTGTAATTCTAGAATTGGCAATACTTCATGCTATAAAATAGTTTAATAGAATAAGTGTTCTGATGAGCTGAACAAAGGAGGTTGGTTTTACAGGCAGAAAAGGGCCAAGAAAAAGCAGAAACACAGAACAAAAAAACTGGTTGTTTCAAAGTTACCTTTTTTGTAATGTTAAAACAGATTTCCTTATTAAGCTGCTTAGAGTGGACTGGAATCTCCTGGTTTTTTTGTTTGGTTTTGTGTTTTGTGTTTTATTTATTTGTTTATTTTTTAAAAACTGAACCATTTGAAAGGTCAGTTTGATTATTTGGTACTTAGGGCAAGTGACTCTATTCTGATCTGCTGGGATTTAGTGCAGGAGGCTAACCCAAAACAATGGGCTCTCCTGAACTTAAGCAAAATGAATCTAGACTCTTACCACAGTAATTTGACCACAGTTTCAAACAGAAAAAAGAGTGAAGTAATTTATTTCTTAATGAACCAGTACCCTCTCAGAATTTTCTTCATTGCAATAGTAGGGAGAGAATAGTTACTATACCTCAAGACCAGATCAATAGAAAATGTTAAGAGGTAATAGAAGGTTGTAGAAATAAATTTCAAGTTTTTCAGTTTAGGATTAAAATTGTCAAATTGTTTACTTCTAGGTATAATGATTATTTCACAAACACTAATAAAGTTTACTTTGATATTTACATTAATTTTTAAATAAATTGAATATTATTATAATTAAAATATCCCTTTGGATTAATTTATAGATAAAAATATTTCCAAGGATGGAATGGGTTTTTAAATACTCATTGACAAGAAACTATTTTTTCAGCATTGAAGTTTTATTACTATTCTTATAATTTTAATTGAACTTATTTTGCTTTCTCTATATGAAAACATATTGTATAAAATTTTCAGTTTACTTTGAGAATTAAATTATTTTCATTACTTTCCAAAATGTATCTATGGAAGCACATTAAAAGAATGAATTTGCTCTCCCTGAAACCTCAATAGATTGCATATTTATAAGAAAGCCCTTTAAATGAGCATCTGTTTCAAATTTCAGGAAGAAAAGAAAAACATTTCAGAAATAAAAATGAAAATAACCCAAAAAACCATTTATAATGGCCAACTTTATACAAGATCTGATTGAATTGAGAAGCACAAACATACTTGAACTGGGCTACTTTCCGGAGTTTCCCTCTGTGATCAGCCTTTATAACACTGTGGCTACTGGCATTTCACTAAATCGGACCCACAGGGTCCCTGTCAGGCAACAGTAGTCAGAGTGTGATCACGCAGTGAAAATAAAAAACGTCTGAGGGCTCTGGATGCTACATGAGTGTGGACTATTCGATTGAGTTTCAGATCATCTCTAAATCAACTTTACTGGACTATAAAATGACAGGATCATATGAGAAGACTATTAAAACCCTTCCATTCTAACATGACTGTTTTAGAAATTTGTAAATAAAGCTCAATATTGTGGCCATACATAGACTGAGACAAATTTACCTGTCCTGAAAAATTCCACTGCATGGCAGAGGGCAGGTGATCACGTTTCAGATCTCTGTACTTAGAAATTAGACTATGGCTGTAGCGTGTTCTGTGAGCATTGATTTGGCAAGAATTTATGGGCAGCTGTCATTTGTACAGAAAAGTAGAACTCAACATTTCTTTTTATTATTGATCAGCATTGCCATGGCAGCTAACTCTGTAGTATCTGCATATGAATCATCAACTGCAGTAGTACTTTATTTTCTGCTCTGAGAAAATTGTCCTTGTCGTCATTTACTGAAACTCAGTGTGCCCTTGGGAATAATAACTAATTTTAATGTTAGCCTAGGTTAAAATTAATTATGAAAGCAAATAATTTCTGCAAAAGACAATAAGCCAATCCTACATTCCTAAAGCAAATATTGTTCTGATCTCTTCTCCTGCACCTACACCTCCTGGCAGCATTCAACTAACAGATTTAACTAGCTTCTGTTGATTCTTATTTCTAATGTGGGCTGGGTACTTTTATTAATACAAACATTGATTCATCCATACATGTGTCAAGCATGTTACTACGTATCAGGCACTAGACAAGGTACTGGGAAGAAGGAAAATAAAATATATCATTTGGCCTCTGAGTGGTCAACTCCACCACCTGGCCTAGATTTTTAAGTGTGGATATTTCTTATTATCCCCATTGCTATCAGAAAGCCACATTTTATAATAATTTCTCCAACTGAAAGCCATGGTTTACAGAATAAACACAACACTGAAAGTTTTGTTATTGCAGGTGCCCCTCTCACCAGATCAGTCCTCATAGCCCTTGTAAACTGTATGTCCTCTGGGCCTTTCCATGGTGCATAATCACCTGGTAAACCTTCTGACCATATATGTTCTCTCCAATTCCTGTGTGTCCACTTCCAAGAGAATTGTGATCCCTTCTTCTCTTTTCTGCTTTGGCATTTCTAGCCTTTTAACTTCACTCAGTATAGGCCATTGATTTTTACCTGCTTCTAGGAGATATCTTAGTAGCAGGTTTGCCCTGTATCCTGGGATTGTTGACTGGCTGTTAAATTCGACATCACAGGAGAGCATTTACAAGTTAATAAACTCTTACCTATCTTATTTTGTATTTATTCCCCTTGATTATGCACCCTGTGAATCCAGCTCCATGCATGCTCCCCCAGGACATGCTGGTATATGACGTCTATTTCTTGCAGCTCTTTTGGGATGTAAAACCAGGGTAAGTCATGCTACAGCTTAACCATAGCTGCAGGAGTAGCGGCTATAATGAAAAATAGGAGCAGATCCTGAATGGGTAAATATCTCTGAATAATTATTTAACACAAAAAGTGGGGACCGGGGCATTCTAGCCCTTAATGAATGTGCTCTTTTTATAGGGCCCAGTAGGGTGAGAGGATTCTAACAAGTAAAAAAGTTTCACGGTACACACCAAGGTCTCTCTATTCAATGTGTAAAAATCCCAGGGTTTTCCTATCAGGGTCCTGACCTTGACATAACACAATAGCCTTGGTGAACATTTAACTGTCTTTGAAGTTACCCTCTTTGACTAATAAGTCTTTGGCTTCATCCTTGGCTTTTTCTACCTCTCTCTACAGAAAAGGCTTTCATATCTGACTTTCAATTGTCTAATGCTTCTCTCAGTTCTTCATTATCTTTCTGTGGAACATCAATGGAATTTAATAGTAGTCACACAACCATGTTATTCATATGACATTTCTTCCACACATCTCGAACACCTAATACAAAGGATTAACCAATATATTCCCTTCCACCAGTACACGCTCTTAATTATCTGCCAGTGAAAGGTTTAACAATTGGGCCTCCATCTTATGCTAAGACCATTTGTGCTCCACTTACATTCAGTGTTGAGCTCTGTGTTGCCAGACAGGTGAAAAATAATTCAACTTCAAAGCACAGCTTCAAGAACAATCCGTCTTCTTACCTGTTTTGTTGAACCACTTCCCATTCCAATGATCATGGTTTATTAGGCATCAAAATTATGATGCTTGCTTGGCCAAAGCTTGCCCAACATAGCAGGGAGCACAATAACAAGAATTCCCCAAGAGTTAACCCTTATCAGGTTAAAATTGCAAAGATTTTATAGGTCTGTTTCCAGCAGATACGAGCTGCCTTTGGAAAGTCATGATCACGAGCAAACAGCTTTTTATACAGCTGAGGAAGGCTCTGGAGTTGCTGACACCTGTGTGCTTTCTACTCACCATCCTCCCTACAGCTGGACAGAAAGTTCTTTGAAGGGGAGTTCATGCTACACATTTCCCTATCTACCACATTAGTCTTTTCAAAAAACAAACTTACGGTTTTGTTTATTTTTTCTACTGACACTTTATTGTCTAAATCACTGACTTCTGCTCTTAATTCCTCTCAATTTATTTATTTACATTAATTTGCTCTTTTTTCTAGCTTCATTAGATGAACACATAGGTTACAAATTTGAAAGTTTTTCTGTCAATTTGAAGCATTTAAGCCTGTACATTTCCTGTTAAGTACAGGTTTACCTGCATTCCCCAGGTACAAAATTTAATATCCTCCTTGACTCATTTGGTTATTTAGAAGCTTATTGCTTAATTCATAAATACTTCAACCTTTTCAAATAATCTTTTTTTATTGCATTCTTGCATAATTTAACTACAGTGAAAGAATGTACTCTGAATGGTTTCAATCCTATGAAATACATTGGAATTTTCTTTCTGTCCCAAGAAACAGTCTTTTTCAAGAACTGTTTCATATACACTTAAACCAGCTTAAAACAATTGTTTGAGATCATCTTCTCATTTTCCTATGTCAACGTTTGCAAGTGTTATTATTCTTTCTTATCTTTAATACCTTATTTTCAGCTTATTCTAATATTTAGATTCTAAAGTTGTTAGTTTTACTTAGATTCTAAAGTTCTACTTAGGTTCTAGAGTTTTTAGATTATAAAGTTTTCTTTTAGTTTAGTTAGCTCTTGTTTTATGTACTTTGAGTCTGTGTTGTTAGCAGCATATAAATTTAGAATTATTAAAACTTTCTGGTGGGATTGAAAATTTTATTTTGATGAAATGTTAATATTCTTAAGTCAAGACTTGCCTTCAAGTCCAAAGTGCATGATATTAAAATAGCTATGGTAGATTTCTTTGGTTAATGATTTTATTCTATATTATTCACCAACTTTTTTTCAAGTTGAAAAATTTTGCCTTTAGAGTTTTCTGTTTACGTACTTACAATGTAATTACTGATATAATCAGTGTCGGATCCATCATCCTATTGTTTCCTCTTTATCCCATTCGTTCTCTGGTCCTTTTTTATTATTTCTTGTCTTGTTTAGAATTTCTAAATTATTTAATTTATTTCTATGATAATTATGTATCCTTGACTTTTTATACTTAAATCAGTACTTATACCACTATTTGGACAATTTAAGGACCTTAAAACTTGAACTTTATTTACTGGTTTTTATGCTATTATTTTTATGTACTTGATTTTTATGTATATTTTTCACCCCATGGATACATCATTATTATTGTTTAAACAGTGAATATTCTCTCTCTCTTTTTGCCTGCTTGATAATATGTTTTCATATTTCTCTTAATGAGGTCTTCTTAGGGTGAAACTCTTTGGTTTTTGTTTATTTATAAATACCTTTATTTTCTTTATTTTTGAAGGAAATTTTATCATGAATAAAATTCCAAAGTGGGAGCTATTTTTTCTCAACATTGTCCTTTCTTTGTCTTCTAGTCTCCACCGTTTCTGTTGAAAAGCTTACTGGCAGTCTTATTATTTCACCTTTGAAGGAAACATGCCTTCTATATAACTGCTTTTCAAATTTTCCTTTGTTTTCAACTTTGTATCCACATCAACAGTGTGTGCATGTGTGTGTGTGTGTGTGTGTTCTTTTATTCTTACTTGGGGGTATTTTGAAAGCTGTTTGAAACAGGGACTTCATGCTCTTTTTATTAAGCCATTTCAAAATGATTACCCTTTATTCTCTTGAATAGTACTGCTCTTCTCTCTTGCCTTTGCTCTCAGGCTCTGATTATACAAATTTCAGAATTTATCATTTATGTTGTATTTATTGCTCATGATATTCTCTGTTTTTTCATTTCCTATATTCTTTGGGATTCCATTTGGGTATTTCTTCCAGAACTATCTTCTAGTTCACTAATCCTTGGTTCTGTGGTATCTAAATTTCTATTGAAACTTTGTTGCTTTTATAATTTCAATTACTGTTTTTTTAAGATTTGTGTTTATTTTATAGATTTCAGTTCTCCAGTTAAATTTTCCATCTTTTTCTCTATTTTTAAGCATATTAATCATACTGATATTGAAGTTTTGTATTCAAATCTATTGTGGGTGTTTTACTATTGCCTTTTTTCTTTTAATTTTCTTTTTTTTTCCCTTATTTTTTTACCATTTTGTCTTATTTCCTGCCATGACATTTTTTTATGCTGGACTTTGTTAATTTATATATATATATATATATATATATGTATAAGTGAATGATATTGTATTCTCCCAAAGAGAATTTAATGAATTCTGGCAAACTGCTAGAGTATAGCCAGATCATCTTCATATGATCCAGTCTAGAGTTCAGGTTTTGTGAGCCCTGTTCTAGCTCTACTTTGCTTTTTACTTTTAAACATAGCCCTTATTCTCTATGGCATTACTCTAATTGTTTCTTTTTTTAATTAATTTCTTTTTTTTATTCTACAGTGTTACCCTCTCTTTGAGGTCCTCAACTGAGGTATTTTCCCAAGCATCTCCTTTTTCGTAGTATGGGACTTCTAAAATTGCTTCCGTAGCACTGTGAAATGGATGAATCCTCTGCCTTACTTCTCAGAGTTTCACACCGAGCCCCTGCACCTTAGAAGTGGGCAAATGCTCCATAGAAAACTGCATGCACTATTTGATGCCTACTCCTTGGTGGTAAGTCCTGGACCTTTTTCTTTTAGGTCATGGTTGCCTTACTTTCCTGAAATCTGATTTTGTTCTCTCTCTTCAATGAAATTGCCACAAATTTAGGCTTCTATTTTTTCTTCAGCCTCCGTCATCATCACTGAGAATCAGTGACTAATGAATGAGGGGAAAATATACCAGCAAATGTGGGGTTCACTTCCAGGCAATTTCTTTTTCTCTTGGGCCTAGTCTCTATAGTTCTTGGCTGTTTTGTTTATTCTCTGTGGGGTGCAAACAGCTGCTTTGTTTTGTTTTAGTTTTCTTTCTAGGGTTTACATTTACTTTCTTCCAGAATATTTCTTTGGTACGTACTGCTCTCTCATAAACAGAAACAAAACTCCCAACTCTAGTTTTAAAGATATAAACTATAATATCTTACCAATCTTGACATATTTGCTAATTTTGTGTCTTATCATTGAAATGCCAAAATTCAGAAATATTGTGAGAAATATTAAAACTGCTAACATTTTGTCTCCTGTTTCCAGCAACACATCAGAGCAATTTTTCATATTTGACGACCTCTGAAGTGAGAGGCTCAGCTATTATTGCCTAATGAAGAAAGGTTAAAAGGAAAAGCCACAAGCAGAAACATAATAACTTGAGGAAAATTGCTGGAGCAATTCCCATTTTGGCTGTGATATAAAGGGGAGCCTTACTGTGTAAGCACAGGATTCGTTCTAGAATCCCACAGCATGGCATTTAACCTGCACTATTTTTAAAGGATTGGAATGGAAGATGAATGAAATGATGTGACTGGAAAGTCTGCTAGCAACTGTGGATGTTATTTTATTCTTTCATAGTTCCTGCAAATTCACTGCCTCATAAGTCAATGTGGTATTCTTTACTGCAAGCTGAATAGAAGTTTGTTTCAATGTTTAATTTTGTAATGATGCAGCTTCTTTACCTTTGCTGTCTCAAGAAAGCTTTGGGAGCATCTGGCATGTATCCACATCAGAATTGAATAACCCTAGGCAGAGATCAGTCAATTTCTCTAAGCCTGTGAGAAAGAGAAACAGTTTGAATTTTGGAGAGTAATAAGGATGGGTCAGCAGACTGTGTATTGCTTGAGAATAGGGTTGAAAGGGCCAATTCAAATATAGATGGGACATAAGTTTAGGGAGTCCCCTCTCAGGACAATGCCAAAACAGAGACACAGAATTGCCCTCAAAAGAAGTAAAGCCAGAACTAGGAGGAAACCATTTCATTAAAAAGGACAGGGACAAAAGAAAACAGGAGAATGAAAAATCATGCAGAAAGCATGGAGTGTTGAAATGGGAATGGGTGGGGAAAAAGCCTCGGGCTGTGTACAGAAGCTTGCAGCTTTATTCACAAACACGCTGCATTTCCTGGGGCATTGCTTTTTCCTGGTGCTCTGTGCAGGCCATAGAGGCAGAAGGAAATGGGAAAGGGGTCAAGCTGAATGTCAGGGGTTACCCTGGCATCATGGAAGACCTACCAAATACCTTGCATCATGGAAGTCTGCCTGACCAGGGTGTTTGTGTGCAGCTTACAGACATCTACGAGATATTTAGCAGATGTTAATAACTGTGTACTGGCCCATTCCTGTATAGAAAAACAAAACATATTAGACTTCCCGCTATGCATCCTCTTTCCTAATTTTCCATCTCTCCCCATATGGCATTCCTTCTCCTCTGTGGCTCCCTTTCCCTCTTCCTCCTCCTCCTCCTTCTATCTTTTGTGTATATTTCTTTTGCGTGTATTTTTTTTCTTATGCATCCTTCATATCTCACTTTTCAAAGTCACCAGCCTATTTAAGGAAGAGAAAAAAGCCAAGAGCCAACCTAGAAATAGTGGTAGAAAAGTAGAATGGAAGGAAAATTTAAGATCATCTATTTCAATACTCTACCATACACCAAGACCCTCTCTACCACAACTGAAAACATTATCACATAGCTTTTAACAATCATGAGAACCTCACTACTTCAGTCGGCTTGTTCTATTCATGGTCAGTTACAATTATTAGAAAAATCTCTTACAGTGAGCTGAAATCTGTTACTCTCAAAATTTAGGGTAGTTAGCCCTAGGTACTCAAGTTTATTTCTAATATATATTTTCTGATATAGTATAAAGTTTGCCTGTCTCAAATCAGTTTGACTTGTCTTCCTATCAATCATAAGTTCTCAAAACTAGCATTTTTCACATTCTTAGTGGAGTCACCAGTCATTGTCATTGAGAGATCAAGGGCATTCCTGGGGCTACAAGATCCTGAGTGGACTTAAACCCATTAAAATAAGTTGAAATTTTTGTGTCTATCAGCAAGTTTGGTTAACGCTCAACCACAGTCATTTCAGATAACAGAAGATAATATGCACTAATTAGTAACAAATCCTGGGTACCTGTCTGATTTGGGACTCCCTTTCATAATTGATTCTGGGCTTTTCCATAATGCCTTGCTGTTTTGCAGAGTTCTTGTAATAGCACCACCTTGATTCTGCTTCTTCCCACCTATAAAGCTATGAAATATTCAGTAGATCAAACTGAAAAGATAAATAAAGAGTAAACTTGAAGACAGTGATTGTTTATCACGAATGAAGTTGTTAGGTGGTCCCAAGGTAGGTAGTTATCCCACTTGATTGTTCACAGTCAGTTATAGATTGAACTTCTCGTTCTACTACTTTCCCCCTCGTCAATACTGCACTTGATTAGTCTAAAAAAATAAACATAAAAATAAAAAAAGAAAGAATGGAGTTGTCACTCTTGCAGTAATAGTTTCTAAATTCAAGAATCAGAGAGAAGACAGGTTTTAATCTCCTTAGGGTTTTTGCTGCTTATTAATGGAAAGTGTAATCCATAACCGGTTCTGACTCTGACTCATATTCACAAGACCTCAGTCTAAATTTAGGTTTTGCCATTGCATGACTGTGTAACTTTGGGCCGGCAACTTAACTCCTGAAACTCAATTTTCTTATCTGTACAATAGTACTAATAACAAATGAGTAAGAAATATAGAAAATCAGTAAAGCATTATGTGGATCTTAGATAATATATTTCTCCCATCAGCTGTAAGCTTTTGAGGATAGCACGTTCTATTACTTTAATTTGTTTCTCATAGGTCAAAAAAGTCCTAAAACGTAGAAGCAATTCTCACTAAAAATTCATTGATAAAGAAAACAACAATAATATCTAGACTATTTCTTTTAACTCTCTCTTATTTCACGGGTAAGCAAGTTTCAGTAAGTAAAAGATAAACTCTTTAGGGCCAAGTGTTAGCAGAAACCTTGGGAAATCTTGTTTGTGTTAACAAGGTTAAAATCGCCTTACATGAGGTAATGTCGGATATTTATTTAAAAAATATATTATTTAAAATGTATATTTCCCCGGGTAAAGTAGACTTCTCATGAGTTCCACAATGCTGTCAAGGAAAAGAGAAAGTGTTCAATCAATATTTGTTGAATAAATGGATATATGCCTAGCATCCTCAAACAAAAAAAAATCAAATATCTCCTTTAATTTTAAAGAAGTTACATTTTAAGATTTATTTATAATCTCTGGAATTCAAAATAAGAAAAACTATTAAAATGAATGTCTATGATGGCTGAACAATATGTTCTGAGGATCATCTAATTCAGGGGAGGTTGAAATCTGACAAAGGTCTTCGACATGGAAACCACAAGAATGCCAAATATTTTACAAAAAAAAAAAACCCTACGGATTTAGTCATCATTAAAACAACAAATATTTCTTTTACAAATGGAATGTAAACCTGTCTTTATGAATTGCATTGCTATATATATAAACATAGAACCTACCTGTTTAAATGTTTACCTCGATGCTATTTGAGCTCTCAAAAATTAACGAATAAAAGCACTGTGAAAATAGTTGTTTTCAGCCTGATAAAATGACCATTGATTAATAAAATATCTGCCTCTGTAGTCACCAATTCCTAGTGTCATTGCCTATTCTGCTTCACAGTAAGACATGGGAAATTGTTCACAAAAGGCTCTTGTTAGCTGCAACCTCCTGCAGATGTCTATAATTAGGGTTAATGGGTGACTCCAGGCTTATTTGGAAGTAGGAAATAATTTAAGAAAGAGGTAGCATTTGAGTTGGTACTTAAAGGAAGAATCAAGTCTAGGCATCCAGAATGGGGACAGGGTATTTAGGCAGTGGGAAGAGCATGAATAAAGACTTAGAAAAGAAAAAATCACAATGAACAGAAAACAGGAACTATGAGATGACAACTCATGAGAAATTCGGTAAGAAAGATAGCTTGTAGTAAAGTTATGGAGGGCCATGAAAGTCCAGCCAAGAAGCATGGACACACAGTTACTTGAACAGTAAAGTGTCGTTGAAATACAGCATTTGAAATGTCCAACTCCTCCGACTGAACATGATGACAGGGGTTTTCCTAGTGCTGAATATACTGATTTCGTAAGCCAGAAGTTATTTTTTTTAGATTAGTATTCTTTTATAAAAATTCAGATTCCCAGTAGAGCTATTAAAAGCATTTTGTCTTTATCACTTTAGAGATATGGAGAAATGTCCATGCATATGTAAAATATTTCAGATAAAAGAGAGCTAATTAAGTCAAATGATGTCCATGATTATGAAGCACTTGGTTAGGTACACAGTGTGCCACACTCATTCAGCTTTTAGAGTTTTAGGTATGATCACACATCCAAATCATCTGTCTTGTTTTAAGCAATATTTTGCTTATGATCTAACACACAGTTGACAGTTACATAACATGTAATTCAACAAGAATTCCTTTTCAGAATGCAAATATAATTTGGAGAAGTCATTTGTGTTTGAAGATTCTGTAGAAATACATAATGTCTATTCATTCGCATTAGTGTGTTGTTACACAATAATTTGAGTTCTCCTTCACAGTTTATCATTCCATTCCTTTCTTATGCATCATTTTTCGTTTAGGAACACAAAATTGTTCTGTTTACCACATGGCTGCCTCACAGAAAAGTGACTCTGGAATCACTTGCTGTCGACCCATTTAGGGAATTCACTCAAGAACAAGCTATTTTTGAGCACACACATAGCTGGTGTCACCATTTTTCCGCTACTTGCATATTTTTATTTCAAGATAAGTGTTCTGTCTCCTTGTCCTAAATTAGGATGACTGTGACAATAGCACTTTCACTATAATAATGGGAATAGTCCAATGGTGATATTAATACAAGCCAAGAATTAAATCTGATAACGACACAAAACAGCATTCAGTGCCTTGAAGTATAAAACTTCTCCTACTTTCATGAACATTTATCTCCCTGAAAGCATTTCTTTTGTGTATTACATTGGAATTAGAATTTGCGAGTTTATTACAAAAATTTTTTGATTGCTTGATTGTGTAATATCTGATGAAGAATGGAGGGAAGCCTTCTGAAAGTATGCAGAAAGTATATCCTCTCTTAAGTAGAAATTTTAAAATTCTGTTGTTGCCACTCCACTACCACAAAATACCATCTGTCAGGAGCATTGTGATGACTCTTAGATACTGGCAGAGTTGGAGCAGAGTGGGGCAATAGAATAATAGAAATGTGGACAGATTGTCAGGAAAACTGAGCCCTAATCGCAAATCTATTGCTTACAATCTTTATGCACTTGGGCTATCCTTTAATGTCAGTCTTTCGCTTCTAAAATGAGAGTTATAAAATCTGACCCACCAACTTTACAGAATTCTATCAGATCAAGCCATTTAAAACTTGTAAAATGCAATGCAACTACATAGCATTGTTATTTCATATTCCTGTATTTACTGTTAAAATAATAGGAAGCAAATTCAGAAAGAGGCTCTAAGTAACTAATACTAAAGGATCTGTTTCCATTCATTTATGCTGAGAGATCTGAGAGATTTAATTCTCTGATATAAAAGCGAATTGGATTCTTGACTTATAATACAACAAAAATGTTTCTATCTTATACTTACCACACTTCAAATATCTAGAAAGGAATATTTTGATATTTCACAATGAAACTTAAATCCATATTACCTGGTGGCATACTGTACTAGAAATAACTATAGTTTTTATCTGGATTTTATGAGTCTGAAAGATAGGAGTTTGGCTCAGTAAGTATTTATTGTCAGCATTACTGATAATGAGATGTTGTGATATACTAGAAAGATCACTTAACATGGAGTCAGAGGTTATAGAACTAGCTCTTCCATTGTGGAGCAATGTAACAAGCCATTCTGTGTTACTTCAGTTCTACTGAAGTGTTACTAACACTTCAGTTCTTAGTGTACTTATCCGCAAATGAAGATGAAATCTGATACTTTGTAAGACTTAATTGGACATACAAAGTGTTAAGTGTGTATAAGTATTTGTAATCTATAACAATACATACAAATTACAGCAGTAGTAGTGTCTGTCATAGAATAGGGAAAAAAGGCAAGAATTAATAAGATTGCAGGGGATGGCTAGCCCCTCCCATTCTGGAAGGGAATGAAACTAAACCTCTTCCGCTGACATAGGAAAACAAAAGAGCTTTCATTCATTTATAGATCTAATAAAAAAGAATGAGAGAAGTACTCGAATGAAAGCTGTCTCAAGTTTGTTTGGGTTGCTATAAAAAATTATCATAAATTTGGTAGATAGTAAACAACAGAAATTTATTTGGGATTATTTATTTAATAATTCCAAGGGCCCCACCTCTAAATACCCTCACATTAGGAAATAGGTTTCAACATATGAATTTGGGACAGACTCTAGCGAAGGCCAATAGAAAAAAAAAACACTAATCACCCATATTGGCCTGGTCTTCAAGTTATCTGGAACAATTTCGTCCCCGCTCTCTGGATTAGAAAGAGTTCTCTAAGTCTTTTGTATAAAATAAAAAAAATTAGCATAATTAGCTTTTATCTTATGCAATCTTACTGAACATAGAAATTCACCCAGAATTAAGGGTTAATATTAATAAAATATATTACATTTTGATACACTAGTCTAGAATAAAAATGTAAACAAATAATATAATTAAGTTAAATTAAATCTATCTAAAAGAATGTTATTTCCAATGGAACAAAAGAAATAAACACAAAAACTGACATTGAAGTTCTTAGCAATATAATAATGACAGTTAGAAATAAATGAGGCAACAATGAATTGACGTAAAACATCCATTGGTAATTCAACTTGCGGAAAATCAGCATCTGCTTTTATATAGATATTTAATTATATTCTTGGTTTAGTCACTTTGATGTATCCTGTTATTTTTATACTGTATTTTATTTTTATTTGATAATGACTAAAAAATGCTTTTGCTTATTCTCAATGAAAATTGAATAAGCACTAAGGTATCAGTCCATAGTAATACTGCTTCAAAGACAAACATAACTTTAAAATTAAAAAAAATAATTGCTCAGAAAACATCTACCAAACATCAAACTTCAAGATAATTTGAAATATCCAGATTACTGGATATAGAATTCAACCTCTGGGTGATTAATATGTAGTTGTTACCATTTATTAATATTAATTGTATAGCAAAATGTCCTGTAGCCAAGCTCTCTAATATCCCTAAAATATCTGAAAGGTTGACAGAATGAAAAATGCAGACAGCCAAAATATTTTTCCCTTCAGAACTGTTAATATATTTCTATAATTAAACACACGGTATCAACAGATTCTTAACTAATTTCTACTACAGATAAATATTATAGAAAATATCTATTTAGCCAAATATGCTTCCATTTAATAAACTACTCTTGTAGTGAACATAAAGCTCTTATAAACGTCAACTACATCAAAAGGTTTGAGTAAATTCATATTAGTGAAAGCTCAGAAAATCAGAAATCGTTTATGAATTACAAGGAAAACACATTTGTAAGCAAACTGGTCCATAAAAAACAACTACATGTCTTTCCATTCTTGGGACACCATCAAATTGGTATTAACTGATCAACACATAAGTACACATATAAGAATAACATCTATTCGATGTTGGGCATGGGAGAGGGGGGAGGGGGAGGAGGAAGGAGACGATGGGTATACACATACACAAAGAGTACAATGCACACCACCCGAAGGATGGACATATTTGAGGCTTGGACTTGGGGGAGGCAGGGGCAACATACATAACCTAAACATCTGTACCCTCATAATATGCTGAAATAAAAAAATAAAATAAAAAAAAAACAACTGCAGTGGTGCTTAAAAAAAACTTCCCTGGTTGAAATAGAAGCTTTGAAGATTTCTGGATTGACAATTCTTTTAGATTGGTGTGTATGTAATACCAGAGTAACTTGTCAAAAAGTGAAAACATCACAAGTGCCTGGTTATCTGGTGATCATAAAGTTAAAGATTTTGACAAACTTTTCACTCATTTAGTATTTTAGATTGATAATTATATTCACACAAAAATCTAAAAAAATTATTAAAAATTGAGAATAAAAGGTTGATAACTACTAGGAACAGACTAATGGGAAAGTATTGCTAAATTCAATTATTTGAAGATGCTATCAGATGCATCTAACTGTAGACATTCATTTTGGCTGAATAAATTTATAGTTTTCAATAAGTCAAATTTGACTCAAAAAATGTAAATGAATTCTCTTTACTATCATACCAGTCAATGGCCCTCAAGATATTATCAATATCCTATTATTGTTAACTTACTTTTCTCTCCAGTGGAGGAGATGAAGGAAAAAGTTTTACAGAATATTGTATGAACACATGGCAACTTCATTCCATTATATTCTAATTAGCTATTGATCAGGCAAATTCGACTTTTGGAATGAAATAATCCACACTGAATCAACCTGAGTTCTTAGTTGCAAGCAATAGAAAATAAATATAGATGATTTAAGCTGTACCAGAAAGGTGGGAGAACCGGGCTGAGAAAATAGTAAGAAAAAGGAAAGGAGTGGGGTCAAAATCACAGCACAGAATCAGCCCACTGAGACCGTCACTGCTACACTGTTGAATATTAGAAACCAGAGACTGCAGAGCCATGGCTGCAAACTCCGAATGTCAGGTGTGTTCGCTGACACTTCTTTAATAGCTATTCCCTACTTTAAGATCCCTAAACCTAGTTAAAATGCAGAGTAAGCCTGCTGGATTGGTGCAGCCATTTGCCCAGTCCATTTCTGCATGGTTGACCCAGAAAACAAGTTTCTAGCTTTTCAGTGTCCAGGGTGGGAAGCAGCCTCTGCCTATCATTAAGACTCACAGAGTGTGAGGAATATTTCAACATGCAAAGGATGTTCATTTGTTGGGCAGATAAACAGCAAACAAACAAAATGAGACAAATGCTTGCTAAACTACAGACAGATCAAATTGGGAAAACAGCATGGATGACAGTGGATAATGACACAGGCTTTGGCATCAGACTGATCTGAGTGTGAATTTTGGCTCCCCTACTTCCTAAATATATAACCTCCAACATGTTTCCTATCCTTTCTGAGCAGCTGCTAGTTTGTAATTTCCATGAGAGTACGAATTGTGTCTGTCTTGTCGGTTGTGGTACTCGCAGCAGCCAGAACCATGTCCGACAACGAGCAAAAGCTCTAAAAGAGTTATTGAATGAATGACCAGGCCAAATCCCATTTTCACGTACAATGACAGCAGCATGTAACATGCCTCCTAAACATCTAAACAGTTTATTTGTTTTTATAATTATTCAGCTGATGTATTTCCCCATCACCAGACTAAGCTCCATTGAATCAGGGACAATACGCTTTTTAAATGATTTTTTTTTCTGTGGCTGTTTAATGATTCGAGAAGATCTGCATATTTATTTTGTCACTGTTGATGAATGAGAAATACCAGTTAAAAGGAAATACTCCAAAATATGAAGTGCTTTTCTTAATATATTTATATTAAGAAAAAAACATATTTTTATATTTATAAAAATATGAGCAATCCATCTATTTTTAAGTAAAGCAGTGGCCATTTTTGACATTTTTCCTAAGTACAATAATTGATTCCATTCACTTAATTACATACATATCTTTTTCTTACTAAAGAGAGTGCATGTAATTAAAAGTTGTGTGGATCCAAACACCTGTGAGACTTTCTTCTTCTCTTAGCCCACCGGGTTTGTCCCAAACCCCTTCTCTAGAAAGATCTCATTGTGTCTGTCAATCTTTTGTGTACATATTAATTCTCGATGGACCATTAAATCTTTGGCCTCCCATTGGATAAATGTTTCTGTATAGGTGTTGCTCCAGATTCTCCTGGAACATAATTTCTTCCCAGAGAGTAGATGAGAAAGTCTTACAAGATGTTATTATTACTACAATTTTTAGGACTGGCATTTATTGAACATTTGTTAAATGTCAAGCTCAGCTCTATGCTAAGGGCTTCGATGTGCAATTACTCTTACAATCCATTCTAAAACCAAATGAAATAGGAACTATTATTATCCCCACATTGCAGATAAGAAATGGATCTTATATAGCTCACACAGCTGGCAGGTCATGGAGCTGAGATTCCAACTGACCCTAGAAGAGTATGTGAAACCACTTTCCTATGTTTGGGATTCTGACCACTAGTTACTCTCTCTTCTGTTTTAGCAAGGGAATTTTTTTTATGTTTAGATTTATCTTTTAACTTTTATTTTATTTCCTTCTGAAAGAGACCTCCTTTTGCTTAAGGAAAGACCAAGATTATCTAAAGGTAAGTGTTGTCTGAGAAATTTTATAAGTCATATCAATAAATGTGCTTTCAGTCCAGAGTCATGATCTTACAACTCATATGCAGCCAGACACAGCAAAATGATAAAGATTCAGCTTGTTAGGGTGACATAATTGCGAAATCTCTATCACCCTAGAAATTAATTGAGATTAGAAAGTGCAGAGATTAGCAATAAGGAGTTACCTCTCGGGCAGAAATATTTGAATTTTGTTAGCTCTTCTCAAAAATAATATGAAAGAAAAATAATTCTCCAGTGTAGAAAAAAAAATACAGCATAAAAGTGGCAAAAAATAATTCTGATGTATTTATTTTTCTATTTTACCACAGAAATCAACCTCTAAAACACATGTATACTGGTGCTGTTAGTCAACTTACACTGTTGGTGGAGGTGATGCCGCAAATTCAACCAAAGTTGTACACATAATGGAAAAGTTGGAATTGCATGAAGAAAAAGAAGCTGACAGAAAAAGAGGGAGATTTTTTAATGCCATATTCTTTCTTTATTCTTATTTTATTTTAAACTGACAATTTATGATTGTGTGTATTTAAGGGGTACAAAATCATGTTATAATATATGTCTACATATGGAATGATTAAAGCAATCTTGTTAATATATAGCCATCACCTTACTTATTTTTTGTTGGTGAGAATATTTGAAATTTACTCGTTTAGCAATTTTAAAATATACAATACATTATTATGCACTGTAATCACCATGTTCAGGAGATCTCAAAACTCGTTCTTGTCTAAGTGAAACTTTGTACCTTTTAACCAACATCTTCCCATTTCCCCCCAACCCTTAGCCTCTGGTAACCATTATTCTACTCTCTATGAGTTTGAGTGTTTAAGATTCCACATATGATTGAGATCATGTGCCTGGCTTATTTCACTTAGAGTGCAGCCATCTTTTGCAAATGACAGAATTTCCTTCTTTTTAAAGGCTAAATGGTACTTCATTGTGTATATATTGGTCTTTCCAGAAAGTATCTAGCCATGAACTATTCTCATTATATTAACAATGGCGGGATATTTTCCAGACAGACCTCGTATCTCACATTTTCTTTAGCCATTCAACTGTTGACGGTCACTGAGATTGATTTCATATATTGGCTATTATGAATAATGCTGCAACGAACGTGATAGTGCAGATATCTCTTTGACATGCTGAATAGAATTACCATATGACCTGGCAATCCTACTTCTGGGCATATATCCAAAGGAGGGATAATTTTTAAAAGGAAGTATTTCACCATTCCATTCTTATATGCATTTAGTGAGAATGTTAGTTATGATCAGAATCTCCCGCTATCAAATAGTAGTTTACAACAGAGATTGGCAAATCTTTTCTATAAAGGATGAGACAGTAAATATTTTAGGTTTTTCAGGCTAGTTGATCTCTATTGAAACTATTCAACTCTGCCATTACAGCACAAAAGCAGCTATAGACAATGCAGAGACAAATGAGCGTGGCTGTGTTTCAATAAAATCATACTTAAGAAAAAAAAGCACTGGCCTATAGGTCATAGTTTGTCAATCCCAGGTCTAGAAGAGAGAGACTCAGAAACACAAATCCTCCTGATAAAAATAACTGAGACTACTTAATTATGGAGTCTTAAAAGATCACATTGGTAGTTTATCAAAATTGTTGCTAAGGAAGTATATGCTAAAATTCTTCATATTGTCTATGAGTATAAACACTGAGGGAAAACACAAGGTATTCTATATGTTAAGACAGTAAAATCTAATTAAGAATGAGAAATTTTTAACAAAGTCAAGATAATATGATCACGCTGTTAGTGAACCTAAGCAATTATTACAGATTCTGGGACAGCATGAGTAGGAGAATTTCATAAGAAAACATATGCATGTAGAAATATAGTAATTGGCTTTGAGACTATTTCAGAATCTCAGGCGTCTGATTATGGGTAATTTCTAAGCTTTTTACTGAGGTCTTTACAGACATATTTCCATGTAAACTCTTGCTACTCTTTGCTTCAACATTTGTGAAAGATTTGAAAAGTAGCATGCAGTCATTTGGTATGCATACACACCTAAACATATAAATATTTATGAGTAAAAAGAAAAAAAGTATATTCTTTGAAGAACTAGCATTTTCTATATACAAAAACACCATGGAGGACACAGATTTGCGGTTCAGTGAATAGAGAGAGAAAAAGCTGTCTGACCATCAAAGCATTCTCCTTACTGACACTCTGGTTATGGACACTTAGGAAAAGTCCACTCTGTGACCAGATATTATCTTCTGAATAAGCTCAATTACACCAAAGACACAGGAAAATAAGAGTAATAAATCATTCTTTCTCAGTGCAGAGGAAAGCTTTTAGTCTCTGCCCAGTAGCCCAGAGGTGAAAATTAGGCAGATTTTATAATGAATTTATTAAAGATTGCTGCCAAATATGCTTTTCCTCATGTTTCCCATACATTGTGAGCTATACTGCAATTTATGCAATCAGTTAACTTGTTTTCTTATATCATTCCACCCTCCATAACAATCCCTGACAATCCTACAGATTCTATCTTCAAACCATTTCTCAAGCATGACTCCTCCTTTGTACACCCATTGCTAATGTCTTTCTTATGATCATCATTGTATCTTATTCACATTTATAGAATAGTGTCCTAAGACACTTATCTACTGTCTTTAAAATCTCATCCTTAACATTGCTCCCAGAATTGTCTTTTTACAAGACAAAACAGATTATGTTTTTCCTACTTTAAATTTTCTAATAGATAAATCATACACATAAGATAAATTCCAAATCCTTGGCATAGCATACCAAGTACTCCATGATCTATTCTTGGTCTGAAAGGCAATAAATGTACCATCCCTCTTTCCTCTGGCAATGGAACTTGCCTCCTGACTATTAATATAAACCGGGCTAAATTCATCATACCCATTCATGCTGATTGGTCCAAGGAATGGATATATGACCCAAAATGGGTCTATTAGAGTCCTCTCCTAAAAGTTTCAATATCAAGCTGAGAAAAGAGCATTTGTTTTTTTGTTTTTTTTGTTTTTTTAATCTCTGATCATATAGTAAAAGAACTGAATCCAGAACTGATGTCCATTTCCAGAGACCTGTCTTCTATATCACTCTTATGCAATAGCAGAAAAAAAAGAAACTGCACAAAGAAGACTGAAAATGAGAAGTGCACGCCATGCTGGCTACAGCTGTCCCTGCACCAGCTTCCATATACCCTTCCCTAACCTGGTCTTCCATCTTGTGACATGATCTAGTGAATTTCCTGTTTTATTATAGCTTAGACTACTGTATTGGAATATTGTCACTTGTGACTAAAGAGTTTTGACTAATGCAAACTGAAATTCTTCTTCCTCCTTTTAGTTCTTTCTGTCACCTTTTTAAAGGCCTAGTTCATATCCATACTGCAATTTTATACATGCACTGCTCTTTGAAATTACCCAGAGATCAGAGGCAAAGGCTCAACATACTCTTTTTTTCTTCCTTAGTTTCATTCTTATCTTACATAAGGCTTATCTTTTTTATTTTTCTGAATCCCAACAGGTAGACTGTCAAGAGCTTTAGAATTTAACAATGGAACTTCCAAGGGCCCTGAGATGTCGTGATGGCACCAACAGAAATAAATCATATTGGACAAAGCTGAACGCTGGTGGGAGGGACATTTAATGAAACAACATCAGCAAGAAGTTGTCAGATAGGAACAAGAGAGTAGAAAATGGAAATTGATTTGTGATAGCCCCTGTTAAAGCATTTATAATAAAATATCATTAGCACTATGCATGTGCTATTGGCGAAAGACTTCAGACCCCACGTTAGAAGGCCTGAGTGATTGCTGTGAGTCCTTGGACAAATAATTTAACTTGGTTGAGATTTGGTTTTCTTTCCTGTCATTGGGTATTATTAACAGCTTTTCTGGATGTATCATACTCATGGTGTGAAAATGAAACAATAAATGGGTAAAATCTGAAATTAGATAGAACTTTGTGACTGAGAGAATTTTGTACAGTACCTGAACCCTAAAGAGTAAGTCTCAGACTGAGAATATCAGATGCTGAGACAGACTAATGGGACAAAGGTCTCTTGTCCTATATCCTTAGTCACGCTGAAAGGAGCTGTATTTTTTATTAACTGACTTACTAGAACTGCCAATAGTTAAAACAGTACTACTTTCCAAATAATGTTACTTTTTGAGGATAGCAGGGAAAAGGATCATTTCTGGTTTTCAAGGCCTGGATTCAATAAGTAATATAAATTCATACCACTCGGTGAACACACGGCAATTTCCCTGATACCACTAAAAATTAAATAAGGGAAAAAAATGCAATTTGGTAGCTTCTTTAAGAGCTTTTTTTTTCTTGCTGATATTGCAAGGTTTCAAGATAATTAGATTTATGAAACATCATAGCAAGAGCTCCCAATTTCTGCATTGTGACAGGCCCATTGATAAAACCTACTCAGGCAGAGACCAAGTTGGGGAAAATGACAGTTTATTATTCTAGTTCTCCCGAAGTAAAGGAAATATCCTTAGAAACTTGAATCCATCCATCCTCTTTTAAGGAGAAGGTCATTAGTCTTTTTCCTTATTAAAATAAACACAAATTGAACATTCATAGATTGAATTCGGTTGCAGTTGGAAACTTAGCTGCTTACACATTTTAACAGACATTTTCTAAGTCAGAATATGCTGATAACAATTTCAGAATGTAGCTCTGATCTTATGACAACAGAGGAAGCAGTTTTCACCCTGGTAAAAATGTAATAAAATGTAATGTCTACTTATAAACTCAAGAAAATAGCAATGACAACTATTTTTACCACTAAATCCCAAGATTTGCAAATATAGCATAATAGCCAGTAGCTCTTCAATGTAAATATTAAACTACATAATCCACAATTCCATTTCTTTGCTATTTCTGTGTTTTCCTACAGTAGTTATTGAACATCCGTTGTGTGCAAGGCATTGAGCTGGAATAGACATAAGAATACCGGGCCAGGTGCGGTGGCTCACGCCTGTAATCCTAGCACTCTGGGAGGCCGAGGTGGGCGGATTGTTTGAGCTCAGGAGTTTGAGAGCAGTCTGAGCAAGAGCGAGACCCCGTCTCTACTAAAAAAAAATAGAAAAAAATTATCTGGACAACTAAAAATATATAGAAAAAATTAGCTGGGCATGGTGGTGCATGCCTGTAGTCCCAACTACTCAGGAGGCTGAGGCAGTAGGATCACTTGAGCCCAGGAGTCTGAGGTTGCTGTGAGCGAGGCTAATGCCGTGGCACTCACTCTAGCCAGGGCAACAAAGTGAGACTCTGTCTCAAAAACAAAAAAAAGAATACCACATGGCACTACATTCAAAGAACACCAAGTTCACGAAGGGGAAAGGTGCTGATTTCTTGTCCTGGGCTTGACCTCAATTAGTTTTGTGACCTTGAGTAAGTCACTTCTCCCGTATCATTCTTTCATTGAACGATTTTTTATTGGCAGTTTCCCATGTCCAGAACAAGATTGAATGAAAAACAATTAGACTTGACCCCAGCCTTTATGGAACTGATATTATAGTGGGTTAGAAAAATATTAAAGAATTGAACACAAAAATAAATACAAATAAATATTGTGTAAACCTATGGTCCCAACCTCCGGCTGCAGATCAGTACCAGTCTGCAACCTGTTAGGAACCTGGCCGCACAGCAGGAGGTATGGCAGGCAAGTGAAGCTTCCTCTGTATTTACAGCCGCTCCCCATCACTCCCATCACCGCCTGAGCTCCACCTCCTGTCAGAGCAGCAGCAGCATTAGTTTCAGGACGACAAGCTCAGGGCTCCCACTGATTCTGCATTATGGCGAATTGTATAATCATTTCATTATATATTACAACACAATAATATAAGAAATAAAGTGTGCAATAATTGTAATGTGCTGGAATCATCCCAAAACCACCCTTCCCCTACTAGTCCATGAAAAAATTGTCCATGAAACTGATCCCTGGTGCCAAAAAGGTTGGGAACTGATGGTGTAAACTGTAATATAAAGCATGTGATGTGAAAGAATAGTTAAAACTTGAGCCTATGATTTATTTCGCTTGAAACATCTATCTGAGGAAGTAAAACTTAGGCTAATACCTAAAGGAAGAGAGAACATTGTGTGCAAAGAACAAAAGTAGAAGTATAACAGGTTTGGAGGATTTAAGTCCAGTGTGGCTGGAATGCAACGATCACAGAGGAAAAGGCACAGGAGTGGACTTGCCAACTAGACACTGCCCAGATCCTTCAAGGCCTTTTAGACAAAGTAAGTATTTTGGAATGTATCCTAAGTGAAATAAAAAATCACCAAAAGATGATAAATAGCTGAATGACATGATCAGATTTGTATCTTTAAAGACTACTCAGGCTGTAGTATAAATAATGGATTAAAAAAATAAGATGCAGAATTTGGAAGCAACAGACTAGTTATACACACTGAAATGTGGATATATCTCCAAAAACCATAATAGGTACTGAATGAAAAAAGAAAAGACAACGCATTCCACAATGCCTTTCTAAAATGATAACATAACCAGAACACAAACCAATAAAAGAGTATGCATTAGACCCCTTAAAATGTTTGTTCTTGAAAAGCTGCATAGGGACAGTAATGGGAATAAAATGTAATAAATAACTGAATAAATCAAAACAGGGCTTTTATATGGGCCAGCAATAATAGCAGGCTATGAACTGATGAGCATGATGAACGTGAACCTCTGTACCTGAGTTCCTCCTCTGGCATACACAAAGGGGTAGCACTGAAAATGAGTTTCAGTGGATGTGTAAGGATGAAACAGGAAGGTATGAGCAGTGTTATTTCAGGCACAGCATAAAGCAAATATTTGCAAAATACAAAGAATATTTGGGTAGGGGTGGGTTTGGTTTCCTTTGGCTGGAATATAATTATAATAATAAAAATGGGGGAAGAAGAAAAGACTAAAATAAGTCGAGTCTAGATTATTGGTAATTTTACATACCCTAAACTAAGGAGTTGAATTTTTGCTTAGTAACAAATTAAGAAGAATTGTTTTGTAAACAGCAAAGTGATTGAAACTGCAGGAGTTTAGTACACAAGCACACAACTGAACTGTGTGTTCAGTTTCAGACCACTACAATAAAGCAAGTTACACAAATTTTTTGGTTTCCCAGTACATATAAAAATTATGTTTTATACTGTAGTGTATACTGTACTGTAGTGTGCAAGAGTCTTCTATCTTAAAAAAAACTATGTGCACAGCTTAACTAAAAAAATAGTTTATTTCTGAAAAATGCTAATAATCATCTAAGATTCAGACAGTAGTAATTCTTAGTTTTTTTGCTGATGGAGGGTCTTTCCTCCATGTTGATGACTGCTGACTGATCAGGATGGTGGTTGCTAAATCAGGTTGGAGTTGCTTTGGAAATTTCTTAAAATAACAATGAAGTTTGCCACATTTGCCACATTCATGAAAGATTTCTCTGTAGCATGAAATGCTCTTTGATAGCATTTTACCAACAGTAGAACGCCTTTCAAAATTGGAGTCCATCTTCTCATACCCTGCTGCTGCTTTATCAACAGAGTTCATGTAATATTCTAAATTGTTGTCATGTCAACAATGTTCACAGCATTTTGACCAAGAGATTCCATCTCAAGAAATCACTTTTTTTGCTTATCCATAGGAAGCAAGGACTCATTCATTCAAGTTTCATCGTGACATTGCAGCAATTCAGTCACATCTTCAGGCTCCATTTCTAGTTCTAGTCTCTTGTTTTTTTCACCATATCTGTAGTTACTTCCTCCACTGAATTCTTGAATCTGTCAAAATCATCCATAAGGGCTGGAATCAAATTCTTCTGAATTCCTTTTAATGTTGAAATTGTGCTCTCCTTCCATGAATCACGGCTATTCTTAATGGCATCTAGCACCGTGAATCCTTTCCAGAGATTTTCAATTTGTTTTGCCCAGATCCAACAGAGGAATCACTATTTATGGCAGCTATAGCTCTATGAAATGTATTTATTAAATAATAAGAGTTGAAAATCAAAATTATGCCTTGTTCCATGGGCTGCAGAATGGATGTTGTGTTAGCAGGTATGAAAATAACATTAACCTCCTTATACATCTCCATTGGAGTTCTTGTGTGACCAGGTGTATTGTCAATGAGCTGTAATACATCGAAAGGAATATTTTTTTCTGAGCTATAATTTTCAACAGTGGGCTTTAAAATACTTAGTAAACTATAATGTAAACAGATGTACTATAATCCAGGCTTTGTTTTTCCATTAAAAGAGCACAGGCAGGGTAGATTTTGCATCATTTTTAAGGACCCTGGGATTTTCAGAATGGTTAATCAGCATTGGTTTCAACTGAAGTCACAAGCTACTTAGCCCCTAACAAGACAGTCAGCCTGTCCTTTGAAGCTTTGAAGCCAGACATTGGCTTCTCCTAACTATGAATGTCCTAGATGGCATCTGCTAATAGAATGCTGTTTTATCTACATTAAAAATCTGTTGTTTAGTGTAGTTACTTCCTTAATTATCTTACCTAGATCTTCTGAATTACTTGCTGCAGTTTCTACATCAGCACTTGCTGCTTCACCTTGCACTTTTATGTTAGGGAGACAAGGTTCTTTCCTTAAACCTCTGCTAGCTTCAAATTTTTCTCCTGCTGCTTTCTCATCTCTCTCAGCCCTCGTAGAACTGAAGAGTGTTAGGGATTTGCGCTGGATTAAGCTTTGGCTTAAGGGAATGCTGTGGCTGATTTGATCTTCTATCCAGACTAAGACTTTCTCCATATCAGCGAATAAGGCTGTTTTGCTTTCTTTTTTTTTCTTTTTCTTTTTTTTTTCAGCATATTATGGGAGTACAGATGTTTAGGTTATGTATGCTGCCCTTGCTGCCCACCCAAGTCCGAGCTTCAAGCATGTCCATTCCCCTGATAGTGTGCATTGCACTCTTTGTGTATGCATACACCCGTGGCCTCCTCCCACCTCCCCTCTGCCTGACATCCAATAAATGTTATTCTTATATGCGCACTTATGTATTGATCAGTTAATACCAATTTGATGGTGAGTACATGTGGTGCTTGTTTTTCCATTCTTGGGATACCTCACTTAGTAGAATGCGTTCCAGCTCTATCCAGGAGTATACAAGAGGTGCTATATCACCATTGCTTCTTAAAGCTGAATAGTACTCCATGGTATACATATACCACATTTTATTAATCCACTCATGTATTGATGGACACTTGGGTTGTTTCCACATCTTTGCAAT
>CAUYSK010059110.1:0-20339 GCA_963575035.1 Avahi laniger | reverse complement strand
GAAAGAAGCGAAGGCGTATGGTGTCTGGGAATAATACACCACATAAGTAGGTTTGTACTGGTTTGGCTTTGTATACTGTGTTCCCCAGGCGATTCGAATCCAGACTGCATTTTCCTCAGTGTCTCGGAAGCTGACTGTTACCTTATTAAAAAAAGATTTCGGTTTCTTAATTAGTATCTTATCATGGCACCAACTGTAGGTGCTTTTTAGGGGCAAACAGTGTCACAATAGTCTTGCACACAGGTTGAGACCTGGTAACATTTTCTCCTACTTTTCATGACAGTGTTTTAGGAATTTTTGGGAAAATGTTTTGTGATTGTTTTTTTTTTTTTTGAGACAAAGTCTCACTCTGTTGCCTGGGCTAGAGTGCTGTGGCGTCAGCCTAGCTCACAGCAACCTCCAACTCCTGGGCTCAAGCAATCCTCCTGCCTCAGCCTCCTGAGTATCTGGGACTACAGCCATGAGCCACCATGGCCGGCTAATTTTTTCTATATATTTTTAGTTGTCCAATTAATTTCTTTCTAATTTTAGTAGAGACGGGGTCTTGCTCTTGCTCAGGCTGGTTTCGAACTCTTGAGCTCAAACAATCCGCCCACCTTGGCTTGCCAGAGAGCTAGGATTACAGGCGTGAGCCACTGCACCTGGCCTGTGATTGTTTTATAAAGACACATTTATGCCTTGCAGAGTCTTTTGGAAAAAAAATTTTTTTTTTTGAGACAGGTTCATGCTCTATCGCCTGGGTTAGAGTGCAGTGATGTCATCATAGCTCACAGCAACCTCAAACTCCTGGGCTCAAGCGATCCTCCTGCCTTAGCTTCTCAAGTAGCTGGGACTACAGGCATGTGTCACCACGCCTGGCTAATTTTTTTTATGTTTTGTGGAGACAGAGTCTTGCTATATTGCCCAAGCTGGTCTTGAACTTCTGAGCTCAAGTCATCCTACTGGCTTGGCCTCCCAAAGTGCTAGGATCACAGGTGTGAGCTACTGTGGCTAGTCAGAAAAAATTTTTTAAAAAGCTACAATCAGGGTATGACATCAACATTTTTCAATAATTTCTTGAGCTTGTCCTGAAAACTCTTCCTCCATTTGTAGTTGAAAGCACCCTTACAAATGAGATACCTGTTTTATAATGAAGCCTTTTTAGCACCTAGTACAGACCTAGCTGCACTATAAAGTTTAACAGTAAGATCTCTATGTAGTAATGGGCTTAAAAATATACTAGCACTAATACTTTTGTGCATTTAGCTCAGAAGCTAAAAACTACTCTACAGGCATGTTATGTGGTGAGAATACAGGACGTTTTATTTGGTTTCCCTTTTGTGGATGAAATATAGGCCTTTCTAAACTTTTAAATATGATTGCCAGTTGGTCTGGAATTTAATAGCCTGGTCCTGGATTATCAGCTCACCCTGATTCAGCTTCCCCTTGGAGCTCAGGCCCTGGAAAGGAGAAACTTGAGACAGGAGCACTTGGCTTGCCCACGTCTCTTTATTTCCTCCCTCTCAGATCTTACTCCAGGAAAAGTGGGTTGTTATGGTAGTTGCCGGCACTACAGACTCTGCCCACTTCTTATCTAGCTGCTTTCCCAAATTCGTTTGGTGCAGCAGACAGGAAGACTCCTCAGTCTGGGACGTGCAGGTGGAGAGCTGTCTGACTTTCCCGAGTGACAAGCAGAGCTTGGCCTCGTTAGGTGCTCAGTGGGCCTCTACTGGCTTGAATGGAAGGTCTTACTCTGCATAGCTTCTTTGTTTCACATTACAAAAGGAAATACAAGCAAAATGCCTATAAAATCAAGGGTACTTCAGAGCTGCATTGACCATTACTGGAACCACTAGCCACATGTGGCTAATTAACTTAAATTCATTAGAGTTCAACAGGATTAAAAATTCAGCTGCTCAGTCACACTAGCCACATCTCAAGTGCTCAGTAGCCACATGTGGCTACTAGTTAGCATACTGGATGGTACTGAAATAGAACATTTCCAGTTGGGTGTAGTGGCTCACACCTGTAATTCCAGCACTTTGGGAGGCTGAGGTGGAAGCATTACTTGAAGCCAAGAATTTGACACCAGCCCGGACAACACACTGAGACCCTGTCTCTATAAAAAAATTTTTAAAAAATTAGCTGGGTGTGGTGGTGTGCACTTGTAGCTGCAGCTACTCGGGAGGCTGAGGCAGGAGGGTTGCTTGAGCCCAGGAATGTGAGGCTACAGTGAAGTATGATTGGGCCACTGCACTCTAGCCTGGGCAACAGAGCAAGACCCTATCTCTGAGATATAAAAAATAAAAGGAATATGTCCATCAGTACAGAGAGCTCTATTGAGAAAGAAGCATCAGGCCATGAATGCTGAATGGACAGGTGAGAAAAGAGGGGAAATTTTTATACTATTTAGAGTATACCTTTGATATGGAGTAGAACAGTATGGAATATTACTAATGGAATTTCTTACAAATGAAAAAACAAGATAGTAGCAAATTTTACATGAACAGATGTCATTAAATTGAATTTCATATAAATTCAGATGAATTTTATTCTTACATTTTTTAATGCTCTCTGAAGAACTTTCTTAAATGAACTTTTGAATTGTTTCATATCAAAAAGATCAATATCTTCACCTGTCAAAGTGAAAAAAAAAAGAAAGAAAAATTAAGGGAGCTACACTGTCTTTAATAAATATATTTGCAAAGATCCCTGGAGCTAAGCGTTTTATCTAGTTCCAGAGCCATAATGATTAAGTCACACAAATGCTGCTAGGACCTCTGACACGGCACTACCAAATATATTTCTGATTTTGCTTAAATGAGCCATAAATAATCACCTCATTTTGAAAGAAAAGAGATTTAAGAGGGACATACTGCTATTCACTTTTAAATTGCCAAAATGTCAAATACAAGTATTCAAGTTAAGACAGAAAATATTACCTGGTCCTTTACTCATCTGAAAAACATCCCACATTTTCTGGTGCCGATGAACTTGAGTATCTGAGAGAGGCGAGAAGGGCTTATTACTACTTAGTATGATATCATAGAACTTTGAAGTAATGTGCTTATAAATAGATATTTTTAATAATATAAAACTGGGGAAAATAACAGTAATTCACAAATTAGGTTATGTAGATTTTTATTCAAAATATAAACTTTATATGGATTAAATTTACTTGATACAAATAAAACAAATCAAAACTACTCAATTCAACCGACCTAGATAATACAGTTCCGCTTTAGCATTTATTATTATGTTAGTCGGCCCATTCGTTCTATTTCCCTGTAAGTCTGCTCCATAGAATGCCACATCTACCCAGTGACAGGGAACGCTGGACTCCATATGACTGATGGTTGCGTCAGCCGTTCCTTTGCCTGGCGACTCTTCTAGTTCCTTCCACGCCTCCTTCCTCACCTCATTCTGCTCTCCACTCATAGTGGCCCACTCCGTTCACCCGACCCCAGTGGTCCTGCTTTAGTTCCTGTCAGAGGACCCACCGCTACCTGAGCTCACATTATGTACTCAGATGTGCATCTGTATATTGCCTGTCTGCCCAGTTAGATTCTTAGTGAAATGAGAGACCTGTTCACCGTTGTTGTCCCAGGTCTAAACTAAACTGCCCGGCACAGGGCAAGCACTCAGTGTATGTTTGGCAAAGGAATCAATGGATAAATGTATGGCATAGAAGACACCCTTCAGGAGTTACAAACTGGAGGGTCCCTTAGGGCAGAAATGGACCTAGGAAGTCAGCAAGTTCAACCCTACCCACCATCCTTCTGGCTTAAAACTGTCCCTGCACACTGTAAGTACACATCACCAAAACTTACAAATGATGTCTAAAAGGGCCGCATCACTGAGACTTGCACGCTTTTCCTGAAAGAGAGGATAAATTATTTAGTAACCGTGGTGACAGGTTTGGTTCTACCCCATTTAAAGCACATTTTAGGAGTGGTTGGAACAGACTATTAGCATGCCCTCGGTAATTTCCTGACAACCTGTCTCCCAGCTGTGTCCTCCCGTTAACCAACAGGTATACCTTGCGATTCCCATCTCAGTCCAGGCACTCACAACATTCCTCCTACAATTTATTCCTCATTTATTGCTTTGGACTTTTTGGTTTTTTAAAATCAATTTTACTGAGGTATAGTTATACATTAAACTGCACATATTTAAAGTGCACAATTTGGTTAAGTTTTGACTTATGGATATAGCCGTGAAACTATCACCACAATCACAACAGTGAACATATCCACCAGTCCCCGCAAATTTTCTTGTGCCTTTTTCTTATTCCCCTTTCCACCCTTTTCTGCCCCCACCTCTCTCCCTTCCAAACCCTAGTCCTGAGGCAACCAGAGTTCATTCCTTTTTATTGCTGAGTAGTAATCCATAGTATGGATATATCATAATTTGTTTATCCATTTACCTGCTGATACACATTTGGGTTGTTTCCAGTTTGGGCCTATTATGAATAATGTTGCTACGACCATTAGAATACATTTTTCATTTCTCTTGGGTAAATGCCTAGAAGGGGAACAGGCCGAATCATATGGTAAGCATGCATCTTAACTTTTTAAGAAACTGCCAAACTGACTTCCAAAGTGCTGTACCTTTTTACATTCCTGCCAGCAGTGTATGAGAGCTCTAGTTTCTCCACATCCCAGCTGCCACTAATTATGATCAATCTTTTAAATTTTAGCCATTCTAATAAGTGTGTTGGGATATCTTATTGTGGTTTCAATTTGCATTTTTTCTAATGACTAATGATTTTGAACATCTTTTCATGTGTTTATTTGCCATCCATATATATTTTTTGAGGAAGTGTGTATTTAATCAAACCTTTTGCCCATTTTTTGAGTTGTTTTCTTATTGAGTATTTTTTATATATTCTAGATACAAGTTCTTTATCAGTAATGATTTAGAAATAGTTTCTACTAGTCTGTGGCTTATCTTTTCATTCTCTTAATAGTAGCTTTCAAAGAAAAGAAGTTAATCATTTTGATGAAGTACCATTTATCAATTAATTTTTGTTTTATAGATTGTGTTTCTGGTGTTGTATCTAATCTAATTCAAGGTCACAAAGATTTTCTCCTGTTTTCTTCTGCATGTTTTATAGTTTTAGGTACTATATTTGGATCTTGGATGCATTTTGAGTTAATTTTTTTATATGGTATGGGGATGGATTGAAGTTCATTTTTTGGAATATGGGTATCCAATTATTGCAGCACCAGTTGTTGAACAAGATTATCCTTTTTTCACAGAATTGCTTTTTGTAGCTCTGTAAAATATCAGTTAACCATATAATATGTGGGTCTATTTCTGGACCCTATTCTGCTGCCTTGATTTATTTGTCTGTTTGCCAACACCATCCTGGTATGGTTTGAATGTGTCCCCAAAAGGAATTTCCAATTCAAGAATGTTTAGAGGTGGGACCTTTAAGAGGTGATAAGGTCATTAGGACTCTGCCCTCATGAGTGTATTAATGCCGTTATCACGAGAGTGGGTTCCTGACAAAAGGATGAGTTTGGCCCCCTTCTGCCAGTTTGCACACGTCGTTGCGCTCAGTCATGTGTGCACACTCTCTCTCTCTCTCTCTCTCATGTGTATGTGCTCTCTTGCCATGTGATACTTCTTGCCATGTTATGAAGCAGCAAGAAGGCCTTCACCAGATTTGGGCCTCTTGATCTTGAACTTCTCAGCCTCCAGAACTGTAAGAAATAACTTTCTTTCCTCTATAAATTACCCAGTCTGTGGTATTCTGTTATAGCAACACAAAATGGACTAAGACACCCCGTGTCTTGATGATACTGGCTTTATAAGCCATTTTGAATTCAGGTAGTCTTAGTTCTCCAGCTTTTATCTTTTTCAAACTTATTTTAACTATTATGGGCCTTTCACATTTACATATAAATTTCAGAATCAATCTGGGAAAAACTGAGATCTTAACAACATCAAGACTTCTGATCCATGAACAACACAGTCTCTCTCTTCATTTATTTAGGTCATTTTTAATTTTTCTCAGCAGTGTTTTCTAGGTTTGGTATATAAGTTTTGCACATCTTTGTCAGCTGTAGGACTATTTCATACTTTTTGATGCTATCATAAATTATATAAATATATATATATCCCTACAATCTTGCTAAACCTATTGGTCTAGTTCCTTTTTTCCTGTAAATTCCATTAGACTTTTTACGTAGATGACCATGTCACCTACAAATAAAAACAGTTTTACTTCTTCCCTTCCAATCTAGATGGCTTTTATTTCTTACTCTTGCCTGACTGCACCAGCAAGAACTTCCAATACAACACTGAATAGAAGTGGCAAGAGTAGACATCCTTGCTTTATTCCTAATCTTAAAGGGAAGGCATTCAGTTCTACACATTAGGCAGGATGTTAGTTGTAGGATTTCTGTATTAATAGATATCCTTTATCAGTTCTATTCCTCGTTTTCTAAGTTTTCTTAAGGAGTACATGTTGTATTTCATCAGATTCTTTTCCTGTGTCTATAATGATAATCATATATATTTTTAATTTACTAATATGATGTATTAGAATGATTGATTTTCAAATGTCAAACCAACCTTGCACTCCTAAGATGAACTCCATTTGGTCATGATGTATTATTCTTTTAATATATTGGATTTGATTTGCTAAAATTTTCTTGGGAATAATTATATCAATGTTCATAAGAGATAAAGACATGTGCTTTTCTTTTCTTGTATGCATTTTTCTTGTTTTGGTGTGAGGAGAATGCTGGCCCTACAGAATGAGTTGGGAGGTATTCCCTTCTCTTTGCTTTTCTGGAAGAGTATATAGAATTCGAAGTAGTTAGATTTCCACTTTCTCTGTTCTACTAATTCAGTTAACACTTGTTCTCTTTTCCAGCATCCTAAATTTTGTTGACATCTGTTATCTGCTGTAGTCTCCTTTTTTCTTTGGCCTTGGGGATTTATGCTTAAAAAATAATCCTTTATTGCTATTTTATCAGGTTTTCGCAGAGTGTAGCAAAAATTCCTGTTTAATTTGCCATATTTTACAGGAAAATGTTGAACTATGATTATAAATATAAGGCTGGGCGCGGTGGTTCATGCCTATAATCCTAACACTCTGGGAAGCCAAGGTAGGAGGATTGCTTGAAGCCAGAAGTTTGAGACCAGCCTGAGAAAGAGAGAGACCCTATCTTTACAAAAAAATACAAAAATTAGCTGGGTGTGGTGGCATGTGCTTATAGTTCCAGCTAATTGGGAGGCTGAGGCAGGAGGGTTGCTTGAGCCCAGTTGTTTGAGGCTGCAGTGAGCTATGATTGGGCACTGCTCTCTAGTCTGGGTAACAGAGTGAGACTTTGTCTCATTAGAAAAAAAAAAAGTTAACTTATACTTATGTTCATGAAAAGACATCATTGAAAGTGAAAAGGCAAACACAGATTGGGAGAAAATATTCACAGTACGTTTATCTGACAAAGGACTTATTCAGACTATATGAAGAATTGTAACTCAGTAAGAAAGATAATCCAGTAGAAAAATGGGCATATAATTAAACAGACAACACAAATGAGAATATCCAAATGACTAATAAACACATGAAATAGTTCTTCACATCATCTGTCATCAGGGAAATGCAAATTAAACTACAGTGAAAAATCTCTACCTACCTACCAGAGGGCTAAAATGAGAAGGATGGAAAAGTATCATTCATGACAAGGATGTGGAGCTAAACTTTCGTACACTGCTGGTGGGAGTGCAATGTTGTGCAACTCCTTGTGAAAATGGTTTCGTGTCATCTACCAAAGCGCAGTATGCTTGTTCTCACTGACGCAAAGACTACACTCCATACTGCTGTTGAGTATGAACTGGAAAAACCCCTTTGGAAAACTCTTTGGTGTTATCTACTAAAGCTGAACATATACACATCCTAGAAAATAGCAATTCCACTGTTATGTGTTTGCCAAACAGAAATGAGTACATACATTCATCAAAAGATTAAGAACATAGTGTTCACAGCAGTACTAATAGCCAAACACTTAAAATTACCAAAATGCTCATCAACAGTAGAGTGGATAAATGAATCATTATTTACATAATGGAATTCAACAATGACAATGAACAACCTACTACGTGCAACAATGTGGTTGAATATCACAACCTTAAGGCTGAGTGAAAGAAGCCAGATACAAAAAAACATAAGGTATGATTTCACTTATGTAAAGTACAAAAGCAGGCAAAACTAATCTATGTTGTTAGAAGTCAACGTAGTTGGTACCCTTGGGGTGGGGAAAAATAGCAATGGTAATGTTTCTAGATCTGGGTATTAGTTTCATGGGTGTGTTCAGTTTGTGAAAATACATATATCTAGACAATAACTTTTCTGCAAGAATTTTATATTTAAATAAAAAGTTGTGTTTTTTATATTCAGTGTGTATAGCAGTGTGCATAGTGAAAAGTGAAATCCTTCTCTCCCTTACCACCATGCTCCCTAGGCCAGCCATATTTAACAGTCTGCCATGCGTCCTAGACTTTTACACCGGGGTTTCTCGGCCTTGGCACCTTTGATGTTTTGGGTTAGATAATTCTGTGTTGTGGAGGGCTGTCTTAGGATGTTAAGGAGCATCCCTGGCCCTCTACCCAGTAGAAGCCAGTAGCAACCCACCCCACAGTACTGACAACCAAAAATATCTATAGACATTGTCAAATGTCCCATGTGGGACAAAACTGCTTCATCTGAGAAATTAGCTGAGAATATAGAGATCCAGCTCTACACAGAAACATTTATATGTATGTATGTTATAAAGTTTCTTTTAATGTTGTATACAAGATCTAGCTTATTTTGTTATTGGATATATCATTATTTATCCAGTCTACTACATATAGTTGTTCCAATTTTTTGTTTTAAAAACAATGCTACAGTTAACATCTTTATTTAAATAGAAATATGTATATATGTATCTAAAAATCAAACACATAAATATTAATATTCATATATTAAATGTAAGTATATATGAAAATTTTATAAATATTTATAAGTTATAGCATTATTTATATATACCTCCTTATTTTTTTTTATTGTCTCAGTATAAACTTCCAGAAGTGGAATTGCTAGGTCAAAAATATATTTATTTAAAAGTGAATGAGGCAAGGGTACACTGGAATATAAAAATTCTTTGTACTACACTTGGAACTTTTCTGAGAATCTGAAAACATTTTACAACAAAAAGCAAATATATAAATAAATACACTCAAAAGAGAGAGTGCCTCTTTTCTCACAACTTTGCCAACATGTCTGGGTGTTAATATCTTTTCGTCTTTGATAACTGGCTAGGTTAAAAATATAAGGAAGAAAATACTGCTCATTATTTTAATTTGTATTTTTTTTTCCTCTCATGGTATTCACTTTTTCCTTCTTATTGATTTGTAAGCATTCTTTGCAAGTTGAGAAAGCCAATTAAACATTAGCTACACTACAGTACTACACAGCCCTCATCACTTCACAGTTTAGCAGCTTAAATCCCTTTTGGACTAAGAAGAAAGAAAAACTCAAACAGCACACTGTTCAAGACTAATCACTTGTAACATGTTACCTCACACAGCTCAACTAAGTGCTGAACCACAGATTCCTTTCTCTGCCGGAAATTTACGGTCTGCAGTTGATTTTCAGACAAAAAATCCCAGGCTTTTAGGATTGTTGTCATTTCAGTCATGGGGATTTTCAAGATTGTCCTCTTGATAAACTCAGCAACAGTCTCATCCATCTCTTTGGCACTTTAATAAAACAAAAACAGCACAACAAAGTATTAACCAAATACAACATTTTTCAGCATATTTTTAATCTGGGATTTTGATTTGTAGGTCAAACACCCAAATGTTTACCTTTTTCAGCCACTTTGCAAACAGTTTCAGCGTGAAGATTTTAATTATTTTCTCCTTAAACTGTATATAAATATTTAAATATATTTTGGAGCAGTGGTCCCGGACATTTTTGGCACCAGGGACCGGATTCATGGAAGACAGTTTTTTCACAGGGGAGGGGGAGGCGAAGCTGGCGGAGAGGGAGGCAGAGCTCAGGCAGTGATGGGAGCAATGAGCAGTGGCTGTAAATACAGATGAAGCTTCCCTTGCTTGCCTGGCGCTCACCTCCTGCTGTGCAGCCCAGTTCCTAAGTTTCATGGAAGATAATTTTTCCACAGGGGGGCTTGGGGAGGGGTGGAGCTCCGGCACTGATGCACCCGGTCTGCAGCCCGGGGATTGGGGACCACAGGAACTTGATAAATGCTTGTGGAATGAGTGACTATATACTCTCTGTAAGCAGCATACCTGTGGAGATAACCTGGGCAGGATTAAGTCAGTGAAACATCAAACCAACACTTTTTTTTTTTTTTTGAGGCATTGTCTCACTCTGTTGCCCCAGGTAGAGTGCAGTGGCACCATCGTAGCTTACAGCGACCTCAAATTCCTGGGTGTAAGCGATCCTCCTGCCTCAGCCTCCCAAGTAGCTCGGACTACAGGCATGTGCTGTAGTGCCTGACTAGTTTTTTCCATATATTTTTAGTTGTCTGGCTAATTTCTTTCTATTTTTAGTAGAAACAGGGTCTCAGTCTTGCTCAGGCTGGTCTGGAACTCCTGACCTTGAGCGATCCACCCGCTTTGGCCTCCTAGAGTGCTAGGATTACAGGCGTGAGCCACCAAACCCAGCCAAACCAACACTTTTAAGAACACGTGGGGTTGGGGTAGTCGTTAAAATGAAGATTCCTGGGCCCTATCAAGTTAAATTGAAGGGAGGGCATATAGGGCTTGAGATTTAGCATTCTGGGTAAAGTCTGCAGAACCCCATTCTAAAGAAATCTGGTAGGGTGTGCTCAATCTCACCAATAAAGAAGGGAAACCCTTTAATAAACGTTTGCCCTGTGACTATTTTTAAACTTTCTTAGTACTTCCCGGCGCTTTGGCACAGCGCCTGGCACAAAGGCACACTCGTTGAACGCGTTACAAAGAAGGGCCTGTAGACACACGGCGCTGCAGAGTGGAGCAGGTAGCATAAGAAGTAACACGACAGGTGCAGGGGCCAAAAAGGAAGGAAGCCGAGATGAGCTCAAGACCAAAACAAAACCCCAGGTGTGGGCAAGGTGGCAACCCAAGGCTCTGAGAGCGGAGCAGCCCGTCGCCTGACAACCCGGCACGCTCTTGCGCAGACGCGCGTCCACGTAAGGCTCGGCCCCGCCCCACCACGGGCGGAAGTGACGTCACGAGCCCCTGCGTCTCCGCCCTCTCTCACCGCACCGTCTACCGTAGGTCCCCCCCCACCCGAGAGCTAGCGCCAATTCTCCGCCTTCGGACGCGTGCCGGTCGCGAAAACGGGGCCTCGGAGGTCTGGGACCTGGCTCCCTCAAGGTTCCCGCCACCCTTCGGGGCCTAATCCTATACGGCCGAGGACTATCTTACCGGCCCACATCTCCAGCCGCCTCGCTCCTCAGCAGCTGTTCCCGCCCGCCGCGCCTTCAAAGCCACCAATCGCAGTGCCCGCCGCCTCCAGGCTCCGCCCGCCGGAGCCCAAACCTTGGAATGTGCCTTGCGCACAGGGGACCGCCTGGAGGAAGCGACAGAAGTGGAACTCGCCGAGGCCCCGCGTCACTCCCCTAAGCGAGAAAGTTGTTTAAGACAAGCTTAATGTCAGTCACGAAACTTGGATTGTTGGTTCGGCTCGTTGTTTAGGCCCGTGGTGCCTCAGCGCTCTCGCTCCGTTTCCCCTCGTAGCGCCCGGAAGTGGGCCCGTCCGGGCCGAGTGGCGCATGCGCCTCGGCGGCGGGGCTGGCCGCGTCAGCTGCGGAGGGCGCCGCGGTGTTCGCCGTTTGCGCAGCTACCAGGCTCTGGCTGCGCAGGCAGCCGGCTCTCAGCGCAGGCAGCCGGCTCTCAGTGCAGGCGTGTGCGTCGCTGGACCGCTTCAGCCCTCCCGGTGTGGCCGCGAGTCGGGTGAGTCTCGGGAGTCCGGACTGTTCCGAGGAACGATCCCGTGACCCTCGTCCGGTCCCCTGAGGGCGCGCGCCCCGCGGTGCTACGTCCTGCCGGGGCTGCCCGCCGGCTCTCGGAGGTCGGGCCCGGGGGAAGAGCCGGTCCCGCGTCCTCGCTCCCGCTGGTCCCATCGGCCGCTGCGCCAGGGAATTTGCCAGGGCGGCTGGAGGTGCGTTCCCAGGTCTCGGCCCTCTGGAGTTTGTGGGGACACGCCGGTGGTTACGAGCAGGCTTCGGGTGACGTTCGCTGTTGGAAACTGCCCGCCACTGTCTAGCCTGGTGACCTTGGGCTGCTCCTCCGCTCTCTGAGCCTTGGCCTCGTCGCTTGTAAAATGAGTATAACCCTTAGCACAGTGTTTGAGTTGCTGAGCGCTCCGTAAGGTGTATTGTCGTGACTGTTTACCTCGGGCTTGAGAACTTGCGTGCAGAAAGTGGGGGTCTGTTACCGCGCACCTCAGCTGCAGTGAAAGTTATCTCTCATCCGTCTTGGGAAGTGAGAGCCCTCTAAGATCTCCATCAGTGCACTTTCCAAGGAAAGTGGACACTCAGATCTCTTTTCTTGGGTTTAAAGACTGACGTGCTTGTGTTTTCACAACAGGCGTTTTATGTGGAGTCGTAAATAAGTCAAAGTTTTGGAAATCTTTATTTTAAACTTTAAATGCACAGAAGTTTGCAATGGCAAAGGAATTCTCTGTGTGATGCCTTTTGTATCTCTTATACGTACAAGCTTTTGCACCTGTTGAGTTGATTTAAAATGAGCCTCTTTCCATCCTTTCTTTTACTGTGTTAAAATCTGAACTAATTCTCAGTCTCTGATAATCGTGAATTCAACATTCAGCAAGCGTTTATTGGGCATTTACTATGTGCATTTACAAGAATACTCATTCACTAGCCTGTGCATTCTTTGAGGTGTATGGACTGATTTTTATTTTTCTTTGAAATTCACGTGACTTGGCAGAGCGCTAAGTACCTTGTAAGTACTCACGAATATTTGTTGAAGGAAAGCAACAACTTGGGCCGGTTCCTTGAGAACACTTAATCGGTAGCAACTGTTTAGATTTGGTCACTTTGTGGTGGGATAAGTAGAAGTGGGTAGGTAGGCAGTTTCCTGCTGTGTCTACTAACTCTGCTGTGACATGGTTCATAGTTTGAAAAAGTTGGAAAATACTAATTTAAATAATACCAAGGCTTTCTGAACGTAGCCTTTTAAAAATGTGTGTTAGAAAGCATAAAGTATTAATTTATAGGGTTCCCCCCCCCGGAGAACGGGTCGTTAGGACTGAACAACGGACTCTTCTGGCTTTGTTTTTTTGCATATTTTAAAACAACATTAGAAATTATAACTGTAGTGTAAATTTCTTCCTGTGCAGGCACACAATAGCAAAATCTTTTTAAAGAAAAACCAAGTGGCATTAAAATATAAGGTTCTTCCCCGTGTTTATAGATCTGCTGGAGTGTGTTATTAGAATGCTTACCCCTTTTCTTTTGGCTAAAGTTAATATTGCTTGCTTTTGATTTATTTATTTTATAAAATTGTGCCACCTGGTGGTTGAAATCTGCTGTTTATCATAGAATACTCATTAGGGAGATTTTACCTCTGAGTCGGTAGACAAAGGTGAAGGAATGAATGAAATAAGACTATAATTTTTATATCTTCAGTGGGAGTACCCTACTGCTTCTACCCTTCCAGCCAAGCCCAAAGGAGAAGTTAAAATTGCTTTGTTAGGGGCCCGTTAACTAGATATCACATCTAGGTATCACAACTAGGTATCACATCACATTTTCACAGTTGAAAATTTTAAAGAGTTTCAGTGGATTGTTTTGGTATCACTGTGTGCATACTTGAGGAAGTGGGTGCAGCTGGCACGGGGAGGGAGGTGATGTACTCGTGACAAGTGTACTCTTTCGATGTTTTCTAAATGGCAGTGTAAAGGTGGGACTGAAGTTTTGTATTTAACTAAATAATAACAGTTTGATGGAATTTATCCCTCCTCATCTAGCTCCCAATGGAAGCACCCATGCAAGAGGTCTTATGTTCCTTTCACTTTGTTTCAGTGATGCTGCTGATGTTCATAATTACCTTGGCACCACCCTTTTGAAATTATTTTCTGTATTCTTAGAACCAGCAAGTGTTTATCCTTTGCATGTGCATTTTATTTCGGGGAATAGCTTAAAATAATTGTGAACTAGATTTGAGAAGTTAAGAATGCAGTGTAAGAATGTACTCTGACATCTTTAACTGATGTAGCCAATCTCTTTTGGACAAATTACAACTGCAGATAACTTTGAGCTTCACACAACAGCCTATTTCATTGTTGGACACACAAGATGGTAACATCTGCCTTTGCAATTTCCACCCTTTGAGTTCCAGTCCTGTCCTCAGACACATCACAGAGTAAATTCAGTTCAGCCTTTCCTAGCATGTGACTGAGAATTTCAGATCTACAAATAATACTTTACATATGTCACACTGCCTGTTTAGTATTTCAGATACTCCCACATATGTTATTTTAAACCTATGCCAACACCAAGGTATAGGTCAAGAGCTAATTCCACTTTATAGAAGAAGAGACTTAGGTCTCAGATTAGTAACTAAATAACATAACTTGTAACTAGCTGACCAGTGACATGTACAATGCTATTCTTTTAATCTAAACAGACCCTCTATTTCCAATAATACAAGATAGTACTATATTGACTTCTCTGGAACTTAGGCCTAGAATTAGTGCCTCTTGGCTTTGTAGCCAATCATAGTCTTTTTGGGAAATAATTTTTTCCATCTGAATTTATTTCATTCACAAACTGCTGCGAAGACATGTCTTTCCTATTGTGAACATGGAAAAAATCTGTCATGGTTAGAGATTATGTTGGGTAGTAACTCTGCCACTTACTACTGTGTAACCTGGGCTTAATTTCTCTGTGAAGATGTGAGTGATGCCTATTTTGGCCTACAAAAAGACAATTTCTTATGGTTCAACTGAATTTAAAAAGGTACCCACTTCATAGGGTTGTTGGGTTATAACACTAGTGCCTAGCTCTTGGTAAGTGTTCAAAAAATTATTTTCTAAACCAATAATGTTGAAGTCTTCTTATGGCTTTGAAGGAATTTTAAAAGTAAGAATATGGAATGTATTATATATTTAGCTTTTCTTTGGCTCATAAAAAATACTTTGACTTATATTAGTGTTATTAGAATAGGCTTTTAAAGGTGACTATTGGAAGTTATCACTTACTTAAATGTGTTTTGACAGAAAAATGCCATTGTTTTATAGTCATGCTTTTATATCACACTCAAGAGTATAGCAGTACATCTGTGTATGCGCCAACTTTTAGGCAAAGCCAGGTGGCACAGGGTGGATGGAAGGGAGTATAGGTGAAGGGTTGACAGGGAGAAGGGAGAAAGAGGCTATGTAGCTAAAAAGACGCGGTGAAGGAGAGAGGGGAATGATTGGGGAAGCAAGGAATATGTTAGATAAGGGATAAAGTAAGCATTTAGAGTTTTAGGCTAAGGAGTAGCTTCTTACCAAGAAGAATAGGAAAAGGAAACTAAACCATTTTATTGTTCAACATACTCATCTTGGATAAGAGTAGAAGAGCCTCATAAATATATACAATTATTATTTGTCAATTAAAAATACAATTAAATAAGAAGTGGAAGGGAAGATGTCTTATTGGTATCCTAGCTGGGTCTATGCTAGCATACATATTTGAAGTAAACTTTTGCTATGGAAAGAGGAAAATATATATCATTGTATGTACTTGTGCTTATTTACAATGTGCATGTATATATTATCTCAGCAGCCAAGTGTCTTCTCAAGTATTTACTTTGCCAATTAAAGAGGTCATTTCAGTATATCATAAGCTTGTTTCTGACAAGCTTATGACAGAAATTTGCAAAAATATTTTGTCAAATACATTTACAAAATGAAATGTTAAAAACATTTTCTAGGTGTCTAAACCAGGCGCATTTTCTTTCTGAAAAAGTAATCAAGGGCACGGTGGCTCATGCATGTAATCCTAGAGCTCTGGGAGGCAGAGTTGGGAGGATTGCTTGAGGTCAGGAGTTTCAGACCAGCTTGAGCAAGAATGAGACCCTGTCTCTGTAAATAGAAAAATTAGCCAAGCTTGTTGGTGCGCACCTATAGTCCCAGCTACTGGGGTGAGGGGTGGGGGCTGAGACAGGAGGATCACTTGAGCCCAGGAATTGGAGTGTTCAGTGAGCTGTGATGATGCCAGGGCACTCTAATCTGGACAACAGAGCAAGACCCTGTCTCAAAAAAAGAAACAAAAGGTAATGTAATCAAGGCAGAAACCAGATAGCTTATACTACACATAAATGTAGGTGCATAATATGGTATAATATCAGATGACTTAAATTGCTGAACTATATGAAATTTCATTTTTCTCATACAAAAAATTTGTGTCATTAAAAGGACCTTGTCAGTGGCAGACAAAGAAAACTTGAACTTGGCTGCATTTTCATTTTCCATTTCAAATAAATACTTAGCTGGGTGCAACAGCCTGATTTGTGAACTTGAGCTGTGGTATGTTTTTCGTGTGTGTGTTTTCAGCAGTTAATGAATGGAACAGTGATCTACTGGTATTTTTACAAGTTGCAGTCTGAAATAGTAGCTATACTCTAATCCTCTGGAATTATATTTGTTCAAACTTTTAAAATTTTATTTGTTGGTAGTAGAAGGTGGATGGGCAATTAAAATTTCTCAGAACTTTTTTTAACAGCTTTATTGAGGTATAATTTACATACCATAAAATTCACTCATTGTAAGTGAATTCAATAATTTTAATAAATTTGTAGAGTTGTGCAACCATTACCACAATTCAGTTTTAGAACATTTTCGTCACTCAAAAAGGTTTCTTTTTGTCCATTTGCAAATTAATCATCATCCTCACCTTTCAGTCCTAGGCAACCGATGATCTGCTTTTTGTTTCTATAAATTTGTCTTTTCTAGACATTGTGTATAATACATAATCTTTTGCATCAGGCTTTTCTCATTTAGTGTAGGGTTTTTGAGGTTTATCCAGGTGGGAGAGTGCATCAGTAGTTCATTCCTTTTAATTGCTAAATGGTATTCCAATTGTATAGATACACCTGTTTTGTTTATCCATTTACCCCTCATCCAACATTTGGATGATTTCCAATATTGGCTATTATGAATAATGCTAATGTGAACATTCATATACATACATGTCTTTCTGTAGATATGTGTTTTCATTTCTCTTGGGTAGATTCCTAGGAATGTAACTGCTAGGTCATGTTAAGTTTGTTTTCAACTTATTAAGAAACTGCTAAATTGTTTTCTAAGGTGTCAGTACACTTACATTCCCAATAGCAATGCATGAGGTCCAGTTTCTCCACCTCCTAACCAATGTCTTCGTATTGTCTGACTTTTTGATTATAGCTATTCTGGTGAGTGTGGTGGTATCTCAAGGTTTTAATTTGCATTTCCCTAAAGACTAATGATGATGAGCATCTTTTCATATACATAATTAACCCATTTTTATATTTTGTTTGGTAAAATAGCAATTCAAACTTGTCCCTGCATTTTTTTCTGGATATGTTTTAAAATTGTTTGGAAAGGAAAAAAAAAAAAAGAAATCCAAAAAAACCAAATAAAATTAATTGTTTATTTCCTCTCCCCCTCCACCCTGTGGGGGTCTCACTCTGTCATCCAGGCTACAGTGCAGTGGCCTGATTATAGCTACTGTAACCTTGAACTCCTGGGCTCAAGCGATCCTCCTGCCCCAGCCTCCTGAGTAGCTGGAACTACAGGCATGTGCCATCATGCCCGACTAATTTTTTTTTTTTTTTTTTTTTTGAGACAGAGTCTCACTATGTTGTCTGGGCTAGAGTGCCGCGGTGTCATCCTAGCTCACAGCAACCTCAAACTCCTGGGCTCAAGCGATCCTCCTGCCTCAGCCTCCTGAGTAGCTGGGACTACAGGCATGCGCCACCATGCCCGGCTAGTTTTTTTTTTTTATATATATATTTTTAGTTGTCCAATTAATTTTTTTCTATTTTTAGTAGAGACGAGGTCTCGCTCTTGCTCAGACTGATTTCAAACTTCTGAGCTCAAACAATCCACCCGCCTCGGCCTCCCAGAGTGCTGGGATTACAGGTATGAGCCACCGCGCCCGGCAATTTCCTTCCTTTTTAAGTCTGAATGATATGTCATTGCATCTGATTACTCATTGTGCCTATCCATTCCTCTCTTGTGGACATGTAGGGTTGCTTCCATGTTTTGGCTATTATAAATAATATGTGATGCACACGAGTTTACAAATATCTCTTCAAGACCCTGCTTTCAGTTCTTTTGGATATATAACCAGAAGTGAAATTGCTGTGTCATATGGTAATTCTATTTTTAATTTTTTGAAGAAATGCTATACCATTTTCCATAGCGGCTGTCTCAGTTTACATTCCCACCAACAGTGCACAAGGTCTCCAGTTTCTCCAATATGCTCTTCAACACTTGTTTTCTGTTTTTTTTTTTTCGATAGTAGCCATCCTAAGGGGTGTGAGGTGTTTTCTATATTTTCGTTTTTGGAACTTCTAAAAGATTAAAGCAATTAATTAATTGGTTCTTTCTTTTGGCAGTCATTTCTGAGTTAGAAAGAATTGGTTTTAAAAAAAAGGGATAGGTGGATAGCACCAGATAACTATAGCAAACACCTCAAAATAATGTTTTTCCTTTGACCTTGGCTGCTAAATTCCTACTTTGTGAATGAACCAATTTAACTTAATTTCAAGAATTCTAGCTTCATGTTTTCATTGTAATAATTAGTTTTATGGATGTATCTGCTAAATTTGAAATTTTTTTTTTCACAATGTGCTTCTTGTTTCACTTCATTGTTCAGTTAGGTTTTTTCAGCCAGATGTTATGAAGAAAGCAGTCTATATTAATTCACACTAATGTGACACTGACTAATGGCCCTTTAACTGTCTCAGAGGTATATACATTTTAAAAGGATTAATAAGCCAATTCTCTTAATTGGTAGAATTTCATCTGAACAAAATGAGTTGTAATCAATTTTTGGATTGTGGGGAAAATATGCAAAGTCAGACTTATTAATATATAGGCAAGCAGTTTCTGCTTGAGCACTTATTTGGGTCTCTTGAGGATTCCTGCTTTTGTCCTTCTGAACCTGTAGATTCTCTAGACACTACTGCTAACTTACTGTGTATGTTAAATCACTGGATTAGGAAGCTGAGGCTCAAGTTTAATACTTGGCCTAGGGTCACACAGCTGGTTAATGGTTAACATTCTTTTCTGATAAAGGTCACTGAGGTTTCTTACAGAAAATGCTTTTAGATGGCATTAACAGATATAATCATGTATATTCAAGACACTCTTGTATCCACAGGTTGCACTGCTGTGATCCGTCACCTTCCAAAGATGCATCCTGACTTATCTCCACACTTGCACACTGAAGAATGCAACATCTTGATTAACTTGCTTAAGGAATGTCACAAAAATGTAAGAGTTCAGAAAAATGACTGTAAAGCCAAAACGAAACTTAGATATAATACCCTGGTGTAAAATGATGTTGCTATATCTCTATTAGTGGCAGGGAATGATGCTGTTTTAGTAATGGGTCTAAGCTTAGTAAAGATTAGCAATTGATGTGGGTGATATTTCAGAAACATCTCCTTTTATGATTAGTAAAAATCAAGCATAGTAGTTTGTTAGGGAATTTTTGAAATGGTATATGATAGTTGGAATCCATGTTTTTAAAGTATAACAATTATATTCAGCTTTGACTCTTCTGATGATGGTGAAATTATTCTGTGATCATCTGCTTTTTGATGGCTACCATTCTGTGTTTAATGGTAATGGAAACATGTAGTTAGATGTTAACTGGATTTGATTTATGATTGGCCTAATCTGATGTATTTACTTAATTTTTAGTGGAATGGAAGTAAAATTCCATGGTCAAAACCCAAATAGAAAAATAGCCCATATTTAAATGCATTAAATAAAGCTGATATTTTATTTTATTTTATTTATTTATATATATATTTTTGAGAGTCTTGCTCTGTTGCCTGGGCTAGAGTGCCGTGACGTCAGCCTAGCTCATAGCAGCCTCAAACTCCTGGCTCAAGCAATGCTTCTGCCTCAGCCTCCTGAGAAGCTGGGACTCCAGGCATGCCACGATGCCCAGCTAATTTTTATATATATATATATATATATATATATTTCTTTTTAGTTGTCCAGATCATTTCTTTCTATTTTTTAGTAGAGATGGGATCTCGCTCTTGCGCAGGTTGGTCCTGACCTTGAGCAATCCACCTGCCTTGGCCTCCCAGAGTGCAAGTATTACAGGCGTGAACAACCGTGCCTG
>CAUYSK010059108.1:0-12322 GCA_963575035.1 Avahi laniger | reverse complement strand
GCTCCACAACTGCTGTTAGCAGGGGTCAAAGGTCTGTTCTTTGTCTCTGTGCAAAGCTGCTAGGAAGGGCTGATATAGCTCCACTCAGCTGAAAGTCTGGGCTTGGGGGTGGAACTCTCCGAGACCCACACTCTGGAGCAGGTCTTGCTCCCCTCCAACTTCCCTATCTCTGTGACCTATCCCAGGCCTCTGCCAGCAAGTGGGACCTCAGACCGATGGATCTCCCTTGGCTGTGTAATGGGCCGGGATGTTCCTTACCCATGATTGCAGTCTGAGCTGGGTACACAGCACTCCTCTGGGAGAATGGTTGCTTCTCAGGCACTCTAATCTGCTTCTGAAGGCAGACACTCCTCAGTAGGCTATTTCACAGATCTTCCTTCTATGCCCCAGGGCAGTGCAATCATGACCTGGTTGTGCGGGGTCTAGTCTGCAGGACTGTCCCTTGGGCTCTGGAGATCAATACTTCACTCTGCCCAAGGTAGGGGTGCTGGTCTTGAAACACCTACAGGGTACCCAAACTGGATCTATTTCACTCCACCTCAGGATATCTCCCACTCTCCTGGAGTCTCCAGGCAAGCAAAACTTGGGAGCCCTGGCAGATAGGGAGATCACAATCTGAGTACCCCTCAGTCTGCTGCAGAGTTCTAAAAGGAAAGATCCTGTTCCTTGGAGATGACTCCATGTGTTGGCTATATTGTCTCTCCAGGCATTCACGTGTAAGGAAGGGGAAGCAGAGAATGGAGCAGTATGGCATCTGCCAAGAGGCTCAGGTCTGCACCTGGGGATGTGCTCATAGGGAGCTGGGAGCCCGGTACCTTTTCCGCAAGAGGCCACTGCTCACTGGCAGCACCTGTCTCTAGGCTGGTATTGGCAGGTTTCTCCAGCCTCTCAGGAGCCCACCAGCAGGCCGAGATGCAAGGGAAGGGAAAGTAATCTGCTCCACCTACACTTGTCACTGGTTTCCAAGCCTCTCGGGGACTTTTCTCCTTCCAGTTCTCCTCTGCAACGTCTTCCCGTGGAGTCTTCTGTAGTTTCAGGCACCCTTCCTTCCCAACCTAGCCCAATCTATGTTTCTCTGCTAGTTTATTTTTTTCTCTTTCTTGTAAAGTTTGTCTCTTTTGCAGAGACACTCTCTGGCAGCTTTTCTCGTCTGCCATCTTGGCTCCTCCCCCTGATCAATTTTCTTGCTTGAAGACAAATCATTTGAAAAAACTCAACACCTTTTCATAATAAAAAAAAGAAACAACTCTATAAACTAAGAATAAAACCCCTCTGCAACGGGGTCATATAAAAAAGGTCATATAAAAAAATGAAGGTCATATAGAAAAAGCTCTACAGATAACATCAGTCTCAGTAATGAAAGACTGAAATCTTTTCTTCTAATATGGACAAGAACAAGACAAGGGTCCTGCTTTTGCCACTTTAGTCAACATATTGCTACAATTCACAGAGAAATTAGGCAAGAGATAGAAAAGGCATCCAAATAGGAAAGAAAAAATTATTATCTCTGTTCACAGACAGCATATGTTATATATAGAAAATCCTATAGATTCCACACAGATGAAAATAGAATGAATAAATGAATTTATCAAAGTTTTAGAATACAAAGTCAATACACAAAAACGTGTTAACTGAAGCATTATTCAAAAGATATAAAAACCATCTAAATGTCCATTAACATGTACACATGTGTAACATATATAAACAAGGGAAGACATTTGTCTCATTCTTTTTATGGGTAGAACTGTTTTTGTTACATGAATGAATTATATAATGTTGAAATCAGAGCTTTCAGGGTACCTGTCAGCAGAATATTGTACCTTGTGCCTGAAAGATTTTTTTATTCCTCATACACTTCCAGCTTTCTTAGTTTTCAGTGTCCATTATACCACTTTATAACCATGTATATCCCTCATTTAATTCCCATTAATATGTGAGAACAAGTGGTATCAATTTTTCCATTTTTGAGATATTTCACTTAGGACAATGTTATCCAATTCCACTCCAATTGAAAAGACATTATTTCATTCCTTTTTATGGCTAAATATATACATTAATAAATATATGGACAATCATATGGTATATTATAAGTTTATATATATGCTATGTAAGTACACACACACAAATACACACATACAAATTTTCTTTAGCCACTTGTCAGGTGATGGCCACTTAGGTTGATTCCATATCTTTGCAATTGAGAATTGTGCTACAATAAACATTTAGGTGTTTTTTTACAAAATGACTTCTTTTCTGAGTGGTGGGATTCCTAAATCAGATGGAAGTCTACTTTTAGTTCTGTGAAGAATCTCTATACTGTTTTTCATAGAGGTCGTCCTAGTTTACATGTCCATCAACCATGTGTAAGTGTTCCTTTTCAGTGTATTCATGCCACCATCTATTGATTTCAACTTTTTAGTAATGGCCATTCTGACACTGTTAAAGTGGTATTACTTCGTGGTTTTAATTTGCATTTCTCTGATGATTAGTGTTGAGCATTTTTTCATGATTATTAGCCATTTGTTTACATTCTTTTGGAGAAAAAAGTCTTTTGCCCACTTTTTAACGTAGTCATTTTTTTTCTTGCTGATTTGTATGGGTTCTCTGTAGATTCGCAATTCCCTTTAGTAGTCCCTTTATCAGATGCATATGTGTGAATATTTTCTCCTAGTCGGAAAATTGCCTACTTACACTTTTGATTATATCCTTTATTGTACAGAATTTTTTGAGTTTAGTTATGTTCTATTTGTTTATTTTTGTTGTTGCCGTATTTGTTTTTGGGATCTTAGTCATAAATTCTTTGCCTCAGCCAATGTCTGGAAGAATTTTCCCTATATTTCCTTCTTAGGAAGAAGAAATCTTTTCATGGTTTTGGGTCTTACATTGAGATCTTTAATGCATCTAGAGTAAAATTTGCGTATAGTGAAAGATATGGGTCCAATTTCTTTTGTATGTGGTTCTCCAATTTTCCTAGCACAAGCTTTTTAATAAGGAATGCTTTCCCCAGTGTATGTTTTTGTCTGCTTTATGAAAGATCTGTTGATTGTATGGTTTTATTTCTGTGTTCTTTATTCTGTTCCACTGATGTATGAGTCTGTGTTCATACCAATACCACGCTGTCTGGGTTACTATAGCCTTGTAGTATAATTTGAAGTTGGATAATGTGATTTCTCCAGATTTGTTCTTTTTTCTTAGGATTACTTTGGCTATGTGTGCTGTTTTCTGATTCTATATGGAATTTAGGATTGTTTTTTCTAATCTTGAGAAAAAGAACATTTATATTTTGATGGACATTGTGTATCAAATCTGTAAATTGCTTCAGACAGTAGGGACTTTGTAACATTCTTGATTCTTCCATTCATTACCATGGGATTTATTTTTTACTTGTTTTTTCATCAGCGATTTCTTTCATCAAAGTGTTGTAATTTTCCTATAGAGATATTTTATATCCTTTATATTTCTAGGTATTTTTTTCTTTGAAGCTATTTTAAGTGTTATTGACTTCTTGATTAGACTCTCAAATGGACTGTTATTGGTATGTAGGAATGCTACTGATTTGTATGCATTGATTTTGTAATCTGAGACTTTTGCTAAATTTATTTGCCAATTCCAGGAGTCTTTTGGTGAAGTATTTAGGGTTTCTAGTTATAGGATTATATCCAACAGAAAACATATATAGTTCGTCATTCTATTTCTTGATTTGGATACACTTTATTTCTTTCTCTTGCCTGATTGCTCTGGCTAGCACTTCCACTACTATATTGAGTAGAAGTGGTGACAGTGGCATTCCTGTCTTGTTCCAGTTCTAAGTGGGAATGCTTCCAACTTTTCTCTATTCAGTGTGATGTTGACTGTGGGTTTGTCATATATAGTTAAAGTATGTTTTTTCTATTTCTATTTTGTTGAGGGTTTCTCTCATGAAGCAATGCTAGATTTTACTGAATGCTTTTCTACATCTATTAAATTGATCATATGGTTTTTGTTTTTAATTCTGTTTATCAGGTGAATCACAATTCTTGATTTGCATATGTAGCACCATCCTTGCTTCCCTGGATTAAAACCCACTTGACCATGGTGAATTATTTCTTTTATGTGCTATTGGTTTTGGCTTTATAGTATTTTGCTGAGGATTTTTTGCATTTATGTTTAAAGAATATTATCTGTTGTTTTATTGTGTTCTTTATATTGTGTTTTCTTTCCTAGCTTTGGTATTAGGGTATTATTTTTTGTTTCTTTGTGTTGGTTTTCAACTTTCTTATCAATCACATTGAGCTTACTTGCACACTCCATATTTTCAATTCCGTATCTGACATTTTAAAAATTTCCTTTTGGCTGGAATCCATTGTTGAAGATTTGGTATGATACATTGTGGGTGTCAAAACAGTCTGCTTTTTCATCTGTCAGTGTTTTGATGCTCATTCTTTCTCATCTGAAGCCTCTTCACACAGCTTTAAATAGATAGCTTTGCAGTTTATTTGTTCTCTTCTGTGAACTCTGCTGCTTGTTGTGAAGAGGGAGATGTGTCCTACCTTTTAGCTCTTTAGACACTATATAACTGCCACAGATACCCATGGTGGTACTACCAACAATTTGGGTCAGTTAGACCTCCAACCCCTGAGAGGGTGTTATATTGCTGTCCACGTGAAAATCCTTCTTGTTGTAAGTCAAAGGTTAATAATTCAAATTCATAAAGTATCATGGCTACTGATTAATGGATTACTATCCAGGAAAAAATGTGTCTTCAAGTACATTGACTTGTACAACTACTGATCTGTGGAAAATATACCTCCTCTTGAGTAGGGCATAACAACATGTGGCAGATAATAAATTACACCAATAGATAAGCAATTCATGTGGTCTGACTCTTTTTCTTGTCCCTTTCATTCCTTTCTCCTTTCTCCTTTCTCCTTTATTCTCTCCTCTCCTCTCCTCTCCTTTTCTTTCCTCTCCTCTCCTCTTCTTTCCTTTCCATTTTCTTTTCTTTTCTTTTTCTCTTTCGTTTTTTCATTCATTCTTGAAACAGGATCTCATTCTATCACTGAGACTGGAGTTTAGTGGCATCATCATAGCTCACGAAGCCTCAATTCAAGCAATCCTGCTGCCTAAACCTCCTGAGTAATTGGGACTACAGGCATGAACCACCACACCTGGCTAATTTAAAAAAAAATTTAGAGATGGGTTCTTACTACGTTGCCCAGGTTAGTCTTGAACTTTTGGTCTCAAGTGATTCTCCTGTCTCAGCTTCCCAGAGTGCTGGTGGTACAGGAGTGAGCCACTGCACCTAGCCCTTTAGTCTTGTATTTTTTATTCTAAGTCAAGCTTGATGGTAATCAGAGGTGAGTAGGTGAATGTTTTCTAAAATAGCATAAGAGGTCAATGTCTGAAAATAATTTACTTCCATTGAAATGGCTCTAATGGACTACTAAGTTTTAAAAAAAGTTTTACCTTATTAAAAATTTGCCTTCTGAACACACTTTGGACATTAAAATATAACATCCTGAGGGAGAAGACATACATCTTCCTTAAAACAGAATTCCAAATATATAAGTAGACACTCCTATGTTGCACACCTCCAGATAGAAGGTGGAGATTATTTCTCCTCCCATGTATACATACTTGAAGATGAGCTAGAGATAGTGATTCACTTTTTTAAAAAATAAAGTATGGAAAGGAGAAAACCCATAACATTACAGTGGAAAAACTTGGAAGATACCCCTTATTACAGGAAAGGCATTTTGCCTCTTCCAAAAACCCATATCCACAGTTCAATGAGAAAACCAAGTAAACCTAAGTTCAAGGGCATTCTTCAAAATACCTGATCACTACTCTTTAAAACAAGTCACAATAAACTTGGAAACATGCAACAACTGTTACAGCCAAAAGGAGACTATGGAGACATGATGAGTAACTACTATATGATATCTTGTATTGGATTGTGGGAGAGAAAGAGAAATAAGGAAATCAACTAGGGAGTTTAATTAATTAAACTATAGCATTTAATTCATTTAATGCTAGAGTTTAATTAATAATAATATAACTTTGTTGGCTTCTTAGTGTGACAAATATACCATGGTGATGTAAGATATTAACAAAGGGTAAACTAGGTAAGAGCCAGGAACTGTCTATACTATGTTTGTAATTTTTCTGAAAATATAAAATAATTCCAATATAGTTTATATAAAGAAACTGAAAAAAAACTAAGAATCCTCAAAAACTAACTAAATAACTAAATAATACTAAATTTTAAAAAATAGAAAAAATAATTTATGAAGTTTTAATGACTAAACATTCCTCATGTGCTATTGCCATTACTGTAACAGACCTGATCTTCACATAGTAAAAAACCAAATGCACCTAAAATCAAGACTATGGTTTTGACACAAGATTGTTACTTCTGTTTAATCCACTAGCTACAGTATCAGCTCTTACTTTGTCTAGAGAAGTTGCACAAATGTATGCTGTTTAATAAGTGTGATTAAATACTCACAGTTTCTTCTGACCATGTAAAAACACATGTTCACTTGAAGGTGAGCCAGAAATACTATGTTTCTTTTTGTATGAAGACCGGCTTGATTATAATTAAAATTTTCGTTTGATTATTAAAAGTAAAGAACAGTTATAAATTAAGGTAGCAATATTAAAACCTCTAGGGGTAAGTCTAAAAATCCTCTCTATAATTAGAAAGCTACAAAACTTAATGAACACAAATTTTTTCAGCGTCAAGATCTGATTTTGCAAGAATGCTGGTATTTTGCAAATTGCAACTCTTCCAAGGCTAAGGAAAAATTTTGGTTGTCACCTTGCATTAATGCCTGAAGTGTTTTGCCCCTTGTGACTATAAGTTAGAAGAATGATTTATTATCTTGATTGGATATGTGAAAACCTGTAGTGTGGGTCACATCATGACTCTTCTAGATTAGAATTTCCAAATTGTCATGGTAGGTTTTTGAGTTATTTACCTTAATTGACACTTTCAGTTCAAAAAGATTTATTATTTTGTTATAATAGTAAAAATAATACTTTCTCTAAGAAGAGAAGGCATTAGTTATCTTTGGGTGATGGTTACTAATTTGCCTGTGTATCACACATGTTTGTGCATATTTGTGTGTATATTCATATATCACTTTAATAAGCTCAAAAATAAAACATAAAACTGAGTTTGAAAACATAATAAAGACATATACCAAGACCTTTTTTATCAGTACCTACTGAGTTAAACTAAAATATTATGATCAGGTGGATCTCAGACCTCTCTGTAATAAGAATTTTGCCATGACAATCTGACAGTCAAACTTGGCCTTCAGTTTATTCCCTGTCTCTCTTTTTCTATTTGCCACTCTTAATACTTATACTTTTCGCTTAAAGAGTTTACTCTTTAGTTTCATCTTCCTCTGCACTAGATTAAAATAAACAATGACCTTTGAAAACAACATTCCTCATGGTAAATATCTCTAGAAGGCTTATATTTAAACTGAATTCCTGCCAGACTGACTGCACAAGTGAATACTCTAGCTTTCATTATCCATCAACATTTTTAATTACGTTATAATGAACTCAGTGGTGTACAAATGATGCAGCCAAATACCAAGAAAAGCCTTAACAGCCCATCAGTACAACACAAAATCATAGGACCATTTTTCTTTCTAGTTCTAGAAAACAGAGTTCCTCCTTTCTTTCTCGTTCCCATCCTCCCCTCATCTTTCTCTCTTTCTGAGCTAAATACAGTTTTCACATGTTTAAATAGTTAAGAAAAATTCAAAAAAAGAACATTGTCTTTGAGTCAAATAAAAATTATATGAAATTCTAAATTTAATATCCATAAATAAAGTCTTATTGATACACAGCCATACTCATTTATTTATAGCTTCTCCATGAATACATACATATTCATCTTTCTATGTATTAATACCTAAATGTTTCATAATAGTAGTGTATATGTCAATCAAACACATTAGACAATTTGGTCTTAGTTTTTTATGGCTGTGTAATAAGAGAACACAAAGTAGTGGCACCAAACAACACATTTACCATCTCATAGTTTTCATTTGTTAGGAGTCTGGAATATCTTAGCTAGATCCTTTGCTCAGAGTGTCATAAGCTGCTTTCAATGTGTTGACCAGAGCTACATTCTTGTCTGCAATCTCAGGGCTCTGTTTCATGCCTACATAGTTTTTGTGTAGAATTAATCTCCTGGAAGCTGCAGCATTCATGGTGTATTATTACTTTAAGGACATTAGGAGAACATATCTATTACTCAGAGAAGGTCTAAGCCTTCTCTTAAAGGATATTCAACTGATTAAATCAGGCACACCCATGATAATCTGCCTTTGGAGTACAGTTACTCCTCAGTGTCTACAAGGAATTGGTTCTAGGACTTCTGAGGATACCAAAATCCATGGTTGCTCAAGTCCCTTATATAAAATGGCATTAAAACCTATGCATATCCTTCCATATACTTTAAATCATCTCTAGATTATATATAATACCTAAAAAGTGTAAGTGATATGTAATTAGCAATAATACTGTATTGTTTTTAAAATTTGTATTTATTTTATTTTTTAAGGATATTTTTTACTCTAACGGCTGAATCAGCAGATACAAAACCTGTAGATACACAATGCCTACTGTGCTTAAAGTCAACTGATTTGGAACCTTGTTGCATCTTCAAAAATCCTTTAATCCTCGTCATGTAATATAACACAATCAAGGAAGAGACATTTATTTTCTTTGTCATATAAAATAATCAAACCATAAAATAACAACAGGAAATGTAGGTCATGGGTGCTATATTAGAGTTTTGCCTATCCCTGTCAATAAAATTCTGGCTTCCAGAGTCATAGAAAACCAGTTTTGAATTTTAGCTCTCTCACTTGTAAGTTATGTGACTGCATAACTCGAAGTCTCTATGCTTTAGTTTGTTTACATGTAAACTGGAGATTATTCTAGCATCTGTCTCTTAGGGCAATTATCAAAATCATTTAAAATAACACAAAGCATATAGCACAGTGGCTGGTAAATAGCAAACAGCAAATAAATTTTAGATGTTCACTGCATGTTTATTTTAATATAATAGAAAAACAATGTTCAGTGTCACCTAAATATTGATCACTGGATCTATTTTCAAGCAGAAAGACAAGATAGGGAAAATTAAGACTATAAATCAACACTCGTGTTAAAAAAGACTTACTCTGGCAGTAATCAAGAATAAGCTAGCTTAATAAATGTTGCTTTTAAAACACATTCAATAAATATTATTTGAATTTATGTCTGGAAGCAGCACTTGCTTAATCATTGTCTATAAATTGATTGGGTTATTTGTTCATTAAAGTCAAATCTCTTCTTTAACCAAATTATTTTTTTCTTTATTTTTACAGAGAGAGTATTTTTCAATGATAAACATTAATTTTTCCAGGCAGGCCCTCTCTTCTTTCCACTCTGAGGTAAATTCTGTTGATATGAAACAAATAGACAAAGTCAATGTGTGAGCATATTTGCTAAACATATTGATAAAATATTGGGTAATCTAAGGAAAAATACAGATATTGAAACCAGGAGTTGTAACTTCTATGCTAAAAAATTCTTATCTATGTTCTAATTTTAAGTTAAAAGCCTGCACCTTCTCGTCCATGAAGAGAAGGGGAAAATAACCTTCCAAAATTAAAAATATCTTCCCAAATCAGAATTCTCCCTCCAAAAAAAAAAACCACTGTAAATTTTCTCATGTTATTGGAAATGAAAAGAAATCATTTCCTTTGATTACAGACTTACTGATATATCAAAAATGAACACCCCAGTTATTTAATGCTTGTAACAATGAGACAGATAGAAATGTATACAAAATACGCTTTTGTTTTCTCAGTATATTGCCATCTCATTCCCCAGAATTGCTTCTTGCCTGATGCTGGGCAAAGAGGGTCTGGTGTCTGAGAAACCCTCTTAAGAGGGACTGATGTGGCCATGGATGGTATGTGAGGAAAGTGGGAAAGGAAAATTCCTGGGAGCAAGGGCAGTTCAGTAGGTCCAGTAACTTAGTCACAGTGGAATTCCTGAAAGGGCTGGTATTTTAGTCTCCTGAATTTCCTATAAGAGTGAATCAAAAAGCTAACTATTTTAAACTATATTGAAAAAGATGAGGAGTGGGATGAGAAGAAAATTCAAACAGTGTTCTGAAGTTCATTGACAAGTTATTAGTAACTATATGAAGTTAGAGGAAAAGTCTATTTTTCTAATATTGTTCACAGGTTTTTGTTTGTTTGGTTGTTTTATTTTCTTTGCAATTCTTAAAAAAATGTTTTATTTAAACTTCTCTCCACAGAGTACATTTTAAGGAGAAATGTGTCAACCAGAGAGAGGAGATCATTTATGGTAATAAAAATTAAGATTATTTCCCAAAAATCATTTCTGAAAATGCTCTGACCTAATGCCAAGACCATTTTTTCCATATACAGATCCTTCTTTTTACATGAAATTTCAGTAACTAAATTGAGATCCCTTCCTTCTTTTAATATATTCTTACTAAGGTGGATTAGCAAATTTGAGAGACTCTCTGATGAGGGAAAAAATGTTAAGAAAGCATGTTCTATTTCATCTGTGATAATACCCAAATTTCATTGCAAAGTTACGGCATATTAATACAATTGAATTTTTAAAATATATGGTTGAAACATTTAATAGTAAATCAGGCATTGTTCAGTGTTAAATGCTTTAGAAACGTATGTTGGTGGTGAATTAAATAAGGTTCTTATAAATATTAAATATATACCAATTATATGAGAAGGCATTTTTCTGCATTTTAAAGATGACAACTCTGGGACTCAAAGATACTATGTAACTTGCCAAAGTTCACAAAGCTGCTGAGTGACAGGCATTCAGAGATTGCCTGACCCCAGAGTTGGTATCTCTAACAGTCCCACTGAGCTGCCATTGCAACAGACCCAAATTGAATGTAACTATAGTTGGGATGGCCAAAACATTGCTTGTTCTCTTCATTTCTGGGTTCCAGATCATTACAGTAAAAACAAAGAGGCCAGGCATGGTGGCTCACACCTGACTATTGGGAAGCCAATGCAGGAGGATAGTCTGAGTCCAGGAATTTGAGGCTATAGTGAGCTATGATTGCACCACCATATTCGAGCTTGAGCAACAAAGCTGGACGCCTGTTGGAGTGTCAATTTCCTTACATCTGATACGGAATGATAATACAGCTCTCTTATAGGATTGTTTTAATTTGTTACAGAAATAAATAAACAAAAAACCAGAGTATCTGCAAAGTGCAATGAAGTGAAGCACAATCAAATGAGGTATGCCTGTAGTTTGAAGTCAGTTTGATGTTTTGAGCTTTGTCCTTTTTGCTCAACCTTGCTTTCATTATCAGGAATCTTCGTGGTTCCATATGAATTTTTTTTCTGTTTGTGTGAAGAATGACATTATAATTTTGATAGAGATTGCATTGAATCAGTGGATCTCTTTGGGTAGTATGAACATTTGAACAATATTCTTTCAATCCATGAACATCTCTCCATTTATTTAGGTCTTCAATTTCTTTCATCTATATTTTATAGTTTTCAGTATATACTTCTTTTATCTCCTTGCTTAAATTTTTGCCTAAGTAATTTTTTATTTTGCTATAAATGCAATTGTTTTCTTAATTATTTTTTAACTAGTTCATTAGTATACTCAAATGTTATTTTTATTTATTTATTTATTTAATTCAGCATATTATGGGGGTACAGATGCTTAGGTTAGGTATGTTTCCCCTGCCCCCCTCTCGCCCAAAATCCGAGTTTCAAACATGTCCATCCTTTGGATGGTGCACATTGCACTCTTTGTGTATGCATATACCCGTCCCCTCTCCCTCCTCCTGCCCCCCCTCACCCTTGCCCAACATCCAATAGATGTTATTATCATATGTTCACTTATGTGTTGATCAGTTAATACCAATTTGATGGTAAGTACATGCGGTGCTTGTTTTTCCATTCTTGGGATATTTCACTTAGTAGAATGCATTCCAGCTCTATCCAGGAATATACAAGAGGTGCTGTATCACCCTTGTTTCTTAAAGTTGAATAGTACTCCATGGTATACATATACCACATTTTATTAATACACTCATGTACTGATGGAAACTTGGGTTATTTCCACATCTTTGCAATTGTGAATTGTGCTGCTATGAACATTCGGGTGCAGATGTCTTTCTTATACAGCACCATTTGCTCTTTTGGGTAGATGCCCACTAATGGGATTGCTGGATCGAATGGTACTTCTACTTGTATCTCTTTAAGATATCTCCATATTGCTTTCCACAGAGGTTTCACTAGTTTGC
>CAUYSK010059105.1:0-13965 GCA_963575035.1 Avahi laniger | reverse complement strand
AACTCCTGAGCTCAAACAATCCGCCCGCCTCGGCCTCCCAGAGAGCTAGGATTACAGGCATGAGCCACCGCGCCCGGCTGGGGTCCTCAGTTTTTAAGAGTATGCAGGAGTTGTGAGACCACAGCATGGAGGACCGCCGCTCTTGAGAGCCTCTCCCTGGCGTGCAGAGGAGGAACTTCAGGAGGGAGTCCTTTCCAAACTGTTTCTCACTGAGAGTAAGACCCATTAACAGGAGAATAGAGGCGGGGCACAGTGGCTCACGCCTGTAATCCTAACACTCTGGGAGGCTGAGGCAGGCAGATCGTTTGAGCTCAGGAGTTCCAGACCAGCCTGAGCAAGAGCGAGACCCCGTCTCTATAAAAAAAAAACAAACAAAAAACAGAAGAATAGGGAAGTAAATTATGGAGTGTACTTGAATACTAAAGCATTCAATCTAAATGAACCAGTGGTGCTTGCTTCAACCCAAATCAGTCTGAAAACCATGCTATTAAAAGAGGCAAAATACAGATGGTGTATAGTGTTTTTCTGTTTCTAAAGTTTAAAAATACGCAGACAGTGCTGTGTGTTGTTTAGGGGCAGGTGTGTCACCGTGTGGTGGAAGGATGAGCAAAGTACGCCAGAGGAGGAGCGGGTGCCCAGGCCACGCCACTCATGTTTATGAAGTTTTATTCTTAGGGTTTTTATTTTCCACTATTCATTCTTAATAAAAATATCTAAAAGTAAACTCCAATTTTATGAAAAATAACAGAAATAAACCATATAGCGCTATAAAGTCAAAAGTCTTAGATCCTGGCCCCCAGCCCGCCTCCACCTCCAGTCTCACCGCATAGGGTGGGCCCTGTCCGAGTTCCCCGTGCTGCCTCCCTCCTCTCATAGACTCTGCAACTGCAGCCCCTGGTATATTTTCCCCCTGTCCTTCCTTTGTTGAAAATACACATTATTGACTGCTGTGAGTTACTTTTTCCTAAAACAGTTTCTCGCGTACATAGCTGGGTATCAGTTTACACAACTCCGCCTCATTCGCCATGGTGGCCACGCAGTGTCACGCTCATGCCTGCGCCACCTCTCATCAGCCTCTGTGGTGACCCATGGGAACCTCAGGTTGCTTTTAGATTTTGTTATCAACTGTGTCACTGTAAACATCCTTCCGTTTATATCTTTGCATGTCTGAGTGTATCTTCTGGGTAAGTTCTTCGTGTGGACTTGGTCTTTTTAAAAGTGTATGTGCATTTTTAATTTTGCCAAACTGCCAACCGAAGAGGTTTTCTGGTTTATGTTTCTTTTGTGTGTGTGTTTGTGTGTGTGTGTGAGAGAGAGAGAGAGAGAATGCCCTTTTCTTTCCTTTGTTTTGAAGGAGAATCTGTATTATTTTTATGTACAGAAAGCTCAACAGCGTGTGTCGAACCTGGTTCCTTAGCCTTTGCCTTTTGCCACTTGGCAGCGTGAACCGCAGATTTCATCATATCTGTCATCGTGATTGGTCCTGCCAAGTTCCCCCAACTTAGCCAGAGCTCCCTTGTCTTCCGAGTCATCTGTGTGAAGGCGATGGTGGCGCAGGTCTTGCTGTGGAGCGTACCTCCAGTCTGGCTTCTCCTTGACGATGAACAGGGACGCCATCTTGCTACACGGGCCAGGGGAAGACAGCTGCTCAATTCAAGCCACGTCCTGCTCGGTCACCACCAGCCTGGGCTTCTTGCTCTCCACCAAGGTCGTGGCAATGTTAAGCCCTACTCGAAGGATAGGTGGTCAGTCTCTTAGTGGGGAACCCCCTTTTCCAGCAGCTCTTCCCAGCCCGGTCTCTGGTCTGCACTGTGGGCTGGTGTGAACAGTTGCATAGCCTTGTGTTCCCAGGCCTACGTGCGCTGGTCCATTGCAGGAGGCGCTTTCAGATGCTTACAGAGGACAGCCCTTGGCAGCTGGGTATGGTGGGGCCATTTGACAAAGCAGGTGAGGTCCCTTTTGGGCTGGATGTCCTGTCCAAGGCCAGAATTCTCAGGCCTTTCCTTAAACGGAACCTCACCACCTTCCTGTGCTCTTGTTTCCTCACGATGGCAGGGCTGGGCCACCTCCCTCCCCTCGGCTTCCTTCCGTGTGTCTGGATGGCTGGAGGAGAGAAGGCTCTCTTCCTCCCACCCACATAGCTCTGAGTTTATCAGTCTTTTATATCTTTGCCAGTCTGAGAGGAGAGAAATGGTATTTCCTTATTTAATTTCTGAAATTGACCAATTTTTATGTTAGTTGGCCGTAAATATTTCTTTTGTTGTCTACTTCCGATTCAGTACCTTGGCTATTTGTCTGTGTGATTGCAGGTCTTTTTCTTATTGATTAGTAAGAGCTCTCTGCATATAAAAGAAACGAGTGCTTTGGTCAAATCATTTTAAACTAGTCTTAAAAAATCTACCAAAGAGGAAAAAGGAAAATGAGTGAATTTTTGGTAACTGGAAGAATTCAAACAGAGAGTGAGACTTCTCTTGGGAGGAGTTTTCTGAAAGATTTATACGCGGCTGGAGGGTGAAGGAGAGGATTCCCCGACTCGGACGTGCCGTTCAGCTTTTATGTTGTTTTATTTGCTGTGAACTTTGGCAGACAGTCAGTTAGCAATTGAATTACTCTTGTCATTTATCGTGTGGACTAAAAGATATGTAACAGGACGTGCTATGGTTTGAATGTCCCCTCAAAGCCCCATAGCAACAGTAGTAAGAGGTGACTGGGTCATGAGGACAGAGCCCTCAGGAAGGGATTGATTTTTATGTATATGAAATATGTGTGGATATACTTATATGAAGTAGGGATAGAGGTCTAGATGTAGTATAGATAGAATAAGTTTGCAATTAGGAAATAACGCAGGTGGTAGTGAGATTTCTCTTCCTAGCGTCGTATGCAACTATGTGAGAGCTTAGTATTGGGAGTATTTGCTTATAGTTTTCTGCTGTGAAGTAAGAACATTTTTGACCTGGCTGTTCTTGTTCCTCATACTAGAAGAAGCACAGTCCCAAGGCCCATGGAGCAGCCCTGGGGAGCAGAGTAGTCTGAGACCGGTTCCCTGGCCCAACTTTCCTGTCCCTTCTCTTCTGACCGCTCCCAGTCTGGATGGGAGAAGATAATGTCACCTTTAACCTCTAGGGGCAGTTGCCAGGGCAAGATGCCCAGCTGTTGGAGTCCAGGGGGAAGGGCTGAGGGTTCAGATGAAAGACAGGGAGAATGAAATGCACCCTGCAGAGTCAGCTCTCCCCTGACCCTGTCCCTCCTCACTCTCCTCGAAACACCTGAGATGGGGGGAGAGAATGAGGGTAACTGGGGAGTCAGGTGGGCCGTGTGGGAATCTTTTCCTTCACATCCTGCTTTGAGTCCCGTGGTGGCCCGGAGGGAATCTCCCTTCATGTTTGGGACCCAAGAATGCGAGAAACGTGTTTTCACTCGTGTGTTTAGGACTTGCACAGGGCCTGCCCTAGGGGAGGAGGCAGGGCAGAGGGAGATTCTGAGTGGCAGGAGAAGACTCGGGAGTCCCTTTGGGTCCCAAGGGCATCGCAGAGCTGGGAGAGCGCGCTGCCCAACACCGAATGTGCTGTGGAGGGAGCAGTGTGGATGAGTCTTGGTCTAGTCAGGCCCCATGGTAAGGTTCCACAGACCGGGCGGCTTGAACACAGACATGTATTCTCTCACGGTCCTGGAGGGTGGACGTACAAGATTAAGGCGTCTGAGAACAACTGTCAAGGGCTGGTTCCTTCCGAGGTCTCTCCCCTTGCCTTGCAGACGCGGCCTTCTCCCTGTGTCCTCACTTTGTCATTCCTGTGTGCGAGTCTGTGTCCTAATCTCTTCTTCTTATAAGGACACCGGTTACATTGGATTGGGGCCCACCCTAATGTCGTCATTTTCCCTTAATTACCTTTGGAAAAGCCGTATTGCCAAATATCACATTCTGAGGTCCTGGCACTTAGAGCTTCAACATATGGATTTTGGGGGACACAGTTCAGCCATAATGGATAGTGTCTCCTTGGGATTGATTGAGACCATGTCTGTACCTGAAAGTGGCCAGTGCCAAAGTCGTGACTGATAATAGCTCAGCCTGTGCCCAGTGGCAGACACGTGAGTGACATGAAGAGAGTGAGACCAGTACTGGACCCAGAGAGGCCATGGCTGCAAGGCTGGTGGCTCTACCTTATGGTGTCAGAGCAACTGTTACACGAATGTTCCCTCCCCCATCCACAGAAACCACAGGGAGAATAGTGGAAAACACGTGACAGGGACTTAAACATGATATGACTGAATTATTACAAGCCAGAATTGACTGAAAAATTAAGTAATTTAACCATTCACTTGTAAATGACTGAATTAAATCTGCATCAGATATAATTTGGGCTGAGGGTTAGAAAATCAAATTGGGCTATATAAAATAAAGATACATTTTAAAGTTAAGTTTCTGTGTACCTGAGTTCATGAATGCAAAATTTCAGTCTATTACATTTAATGGAGGAAGAAGCAAGGGAATGAATTCCTTTGCTTCTTAAAAAAAAAATTGCATTTGGCCGGGCGCAGTGGCTCTCACCTGTCATCCTAGCACTTTGGGAGGCTGAGACGGGAGGATCGCTTGAGGCCAGGAGTTTGAGAATAGCCTTAGCAAGAGTGAGACTCCATCTCTACAAAAAACAGAAATATTAGCTGGGTGTGGAAGGGCGAGCCAGTAGTCCCAGCCGCTCGGGAGGCTGAAGCAGGAGGATCGCTGGAGCCCAGGAGTTTGAGGTTGCAGTGAGCTACGATGATGCCACAGCACTCTACCCCGGGGGACAGACCCAGACCCTGTCTGAAAAAAAAATTGCCTTTAAGCGAACACAGTGATAAAATTGTTAGATCAAATTTCAACAGTCACAGGTCTTGCTAAATGTCAAGCTTCTTAACAGTTTCTAGGATACATGTAATTGTGAGGCTCCACAGACACAGGGAGAAGTCAGCTGCCAATGCCACGGCCCGATTTTTTCTTGCTGCACCAGGATGTGCTCTGGCCCCGATTTCACATGAGAGGCCTCTGAGCAGTGTAGGCTCTCACGTACTCACACAGAAGGGAGCTGCTGACTGTGAAACATCTCCGTTCCGTACTCCGAGAGCTGTATAGCTTCTGTGACACTTCAGGGAGCCATAACCCATACTCCTAGGATTCCAAGTTTGTTGTATGATGAACAACCTGGACCCACCAGGTATATACCTTGCTGAAAGCTTTCCATAGATAAGGATTCTCCCACTGGCAAGTATTGTGATTGTGTTTCCCAGGAGGTCTTTCTAGCAAGTTGACAAGGAAGGAGATTTGATTGAGTCACCTTTCTTTCCTGGGGCAACCCCAGGTAAAGGAGAGAATGAAATTCAGGCACTACTCCTTCCTTTCCCTCTCTTCTGCTCAGCAATTCTTCTAGGTGTCTATCCTAGAGAGACACAAAGGGGCCTGCCCAAGGGTCTTTATTGCAGTATTATTTGCAATAATAGCACCTAGAACAGTGCCTGGCAGTGAGTAGGCACTTGATAAAATGAGTGAGTAAAAAATGCATATTGATAATAGGAGTAAATAAAACGGGTATTTTCGTACCATAGGATACCTGCACTCATTTAAAAGTAATATGAGTTTCAATGCTGTAACAATAAAGCTTAAAGTAATAGTATTTAGACAGTGTAGAGGTCCAGTTCTCCCTCACTTGGAAGCTGGGCTGGCTAGGGCGAGGGTGGAGGCCCCTCCTTCATCAGGAACTCACGAGCCTTCTGTCTTGTTGCTATGTCCTCCGAGTGCGGCTCCCCACCTGGACTTAAAGATGTTGATAACTGTTCTAGCTTCCCTTCCTTGTTCCAGCCAGCAGGGAGAGGAAGAGGGACATGGAGGCATAGCTGGGAAGTCACACCGGTCATTTCTGCCTTTGTCTCATTGGACAGACTTAGTCACCTGTGCAAAGGAGGCTGGGGATGCAGCCTTTAGCTTGACAGCCACGTGTCTGGTGAAAATTTCTACTGCGGTGTAAGAAGGGAGTGTGGTTATTGCAAGAGCGTGAACAGTCTCTGCCACAGAAGGTGGATCAGTATCTTACTGATGCAGGAAGCTCCCCAAGGCATGGTCAGTGGAGAAAGCAGGTCACAAAAATACGCATGTTAAACATCCTGTTTTCGTGTAAACAATTTCACACCCCTCAAAGAAACCTATACATTTTAAAGTGTATATATGTTTATGCACAAATATGTAGAAAAATACAAAGGAAACATTCCGAACTGACAATAATAATTTCAGGATGGTAAATGGAAACTGGGAAGGATTCAGGAAGTTTTATCTTGTGTTTTTTCAATTTTTTTGTTATGGGAATATGAACATATTTATTAAGAAAAATTCCTTTGGAGAAAAAAATAATTTTTATTTTAATTCTTTCAATAAGAACAAAGTGAGTGAGATGTGGCATTGGAAACGTAAGCCATGTTTATGTACATAGCTAGTTACAGGCTCGTCAGATATCAAGCCAGGATGGTATCAGATTCAATAAACGGGTTTTATGCAGTTTTTCTAATACAATGAGAGGAAGTTTCAAAATAGATTGTAAAACAATATCTGGACAATTCCAGAAAAGACCACAGCTAAGGCCCCATGATGTCAGTCTCTGAGAAGGGCAGCTTCGGTCATCACCCTGCGTGACCTGGGCCCATGGGCTGACGTTGCCCCACTCTGGGCCCCAAGCCCAGAGAGGCAGAGACAGGCGGCAGTGGCTCCGGAAGTCCTAGAGCTTGCGGAGAGAAACAGCCAGCTCTCGGTTAGGAGACCTTCCCTGAGTGCTGACGTCCCTGCGTCCCTGTGGCTTGCCTGTGAGGTCATCCTGACCATGGGCCCTGAGTGCTGTTCCTGGGTACTGGTGCCACCTGAGGACAGTTTCGGGGCCTGAGGAGATGCGGGGGAAGCAGGGGGCAGGGGCCTTGGCCCATCTTGGAATAGGACAGGGGCTCCCAGAGTAGCTGGGGTCAGCAGGACAGCCTGGGGGCCGCAGAGGTGGAGGAAACTTGAGCAAAGGGGCCGACAGAAGGCGTGGCCCCATTTGCTGTCCTCTCTGTTCTGCGTGGTTTCCAGGAATAGGAGCCTGTTCAGAGCAATGTGGCCACCACATTCTTACCAAAGCCAGAAGGGGCTGAATCCTGTAATAATATGTTGATTGATTTTGCTGCTTCTTTAGCTTTATAAAAATAGCTTAATAACTTTTTTCTGCAACTTGTTTTTTAATCACTGAATATCATTTCAAAGACTTATCTATGATATTATCCGTAGCAACAGTTTATTCATTTTAACTCTGTATAATCCACTGTGTGAACATACCACTACGTGCCACATGCACAGAGCAGTTAAAAAGTTAATAAAACAGGCCGGGCGCGGTGGCTCACGCCTGTAATCCTAGCACTCTGGGAGGCCGAGGCAGGAGGATTGCTTGAGCTCAGGAGTTCGAGACCAGCCTGAGCAAGAGTGAGACCCTGTCTCTACTATAAATAGAAAGAAATTAGCCAAACAACTGAAAATAGAAAAAATTAGCCGGGCATGATGGCGCGTGCCTATAGTCCTAGCTACTCGGGAGGCTGAGGCAGGAGGATCACTTGCGCCCGGGATTTTGTGGTTGCTGTGAGCTAGGCTGACACCATGGCACTCTAGCCAGGGCAACAGAGTGAGACTGTGTCTCAAAAAAAAAAAAAAAAAAAGTTAATAAAACATTCTTATACATGTCTCCAAGTGTGATTGTCAGACTTCTTAAGTTTTTTTTGCCAATCTAGGAGTTATAAAATGGCATCTTATTGCGGCTTTAATTTGCATTCCCTTTGGATTTCCTCTTTGTTGAGGTGCGTACTCAAACCTTTGCCCATTTTTCCCTGTCAGGCCATCTTTTCTCATGGATCTGTAGGAACTGCAGATACCGACTACTGACACTGCTGATCATACGGAGCACACGCCCCTCCTGCTTCATCCTACGGAGCACACACCCCTCTTGGTTACTGGCGTGTTTCTCAGTCTCCTTCTGATGTCTTTTGATGACTAGAAGTTCTTGACTTTAATGTAGCCAAATGTATAACCTTTTTACTTGTAGTTTATACTTTTATGTCTTATGTAATAAATTTATTGCTACCTGAGGTCAAAAAGATTTTCTCCTTTTTTTTTTTCCTCCTTAAAGTTTCTTGGAGTTAATTTTTATGAATAGAATCAGGTGGGATGAAAGTTAGTATTTTTCTCTATGGATAACCAGTGGCACCAGCACCAAGTTCATCCTGCCACTTGGTCAGCAGTGTCCCTCCGCCACGATTGTGTGGTGCGTGCGGGTCTGTCTCTTGGTTCTCTATTTTTTCCCTTTGTCAGTACCACCAACTATACTTGAAAAAATTATTATAGCTTTATAATAAGTATTTATGTCTGATAGAGCAAGTCATCTTGGCTGTGCTTGGGCCTTGCTCTTTTATATAGATTTTACAATCAGTTTATAAATTCTCCAAAATGTTACTGACATTTTCATGCCTTCCTACCCATGAAAATATTAACAGTATCTCTCCCTGTTTTGGCTTTATTTTCTTTCAGTAAAATTTATAATTTCCTTCATAAACATCTTTAATTTATGGTCCAGTTGGATTTATTTCTAGGTACCTTGGGTACCTTATGTAATTTAGTTGCTATTTTAAGTGGTACCTTTTTAAGCTTGTCAGGGCTGGCTCTTGAGATACCCGGGAGCAAATTGATCTGCTGTGTCTTATGTGCACCTGCCTTAGCGAGGTTAAGACAGTTCCCTTCTATTCCTGTTTGTTAATACTTGTTTTCATGAATGCTGTTAAGTTTTAGCTTTTCTTTTTTGGTTATTTTGCATTCATTGAGATCATGTATGTTTCCTTCTTTTGACACTAATGTGGCAAATTACAATGATAGATTTTCAAATGTTAAATCATACTTGCATTCCCAGAATAAACCTAACTTATCATGATGATCTTTTTATACTCTGATGGATTTAGTTTGATAATATTTTTGTAGAATTTTAGAATCTACGTGTATGCGTGAGACTATCTTGTAATTTCTCTTCTCATTGTCTTTGTCTGGTTTTGGTGTCAAGGTTGCTCTCGTCTGATAAAACTGTAAAATTAGTAGTAGAGCTTTTCTCCTCCTCTTCCTTCTTTTCTCCCTCCCTTTCTTCTCCTTTTTTTTCCCTATTTTTTGTTTGTTTTTTTCTTGTCCTTTTTGTAGTATAGTGATCTCTTATTTTAAAATAGTCTTCTTTTGTCTGTTGTGAATATAGCTAACCCAGTTTTTCCTGAGTCAAAGCTTTTTCAGCTTTTCCATTTCTCCATGTTTTAGGATTGTTACTGTAAGTGGCAAGGAGTTGGATTTTCTCCTCATCCCGTTTGAGATTTTTGTGACAGCTCTAGGGTAGGGTCAGAATTCTTGGCAGAGGCAGTTGCTTGCATGTCCATGGCAGGGTCCCAGGACGTTACGTAGCTCTTCCCATAAATCTGCGTTTTCTGGGCTATTCCTTCCTGCTTTCTTGCCTTTGTTTCTGTTTTGTTATGATTTCAAGGCTATTTGGTTTGTTTCCTTTCTCTCTTTTCCTTCCTTTATTCTTGTGGAAGTTTTGCCCTTTGTTTAGTTGATTGCTTGGCACATAGTAGGCCTTTAGATATTTGTCGAATAACTTAAGTTGTAGTGTCTACTTAAATGTCCTTTCTTATATGTTCATTTTGTCTTTCTTGAGTAGGACCCAGGCTTTGTACCCATTTTTCCTTTCTCAGGAAGGTGGTGTACTGGGAGCAGGAAACCTTTCTTCAGCTTCTCACACCTTACTCCATAACCATTGCTGTAGGTTTGTCCAGTTTTATGTTTGAAATGGAATTTTGTCAATTCTAAAATTGCCTTGATTTGGGGCTTAGAATTCTTCCTGCTGTATAGAATTTTGTTATAACAGATTTAACCAGGTGTGTCTTAAGCCCACCCTCTGGGACACTGCATCCCCTTCTTGCTCCCAAGCTGGGTCCCTGTAGGGCTCTGTACCCAGGGGCACTAGCAGGAGCTGGCAGACCGGAGTATCGTCATGGCAACACTTCTCCCCTGACAGCCCCAGGACAGTTTGCAGTTTCCCCACACTCACTGGGCCAACCTGGCCCCCCAGAAATGCCAGACGTGGCCCCTCAGAGGTCTGGGCCCCCGCTCCACCGCCCCTCCTCTGAGCTGCTGAGTTTAAATAACTCCTCCTCTTCCCTGTGCCTTCCCAGGCCCAGGGGCTGCAGCTGCATCCCAAGGTTGCTCCCTCCGTGACGTCCTAGCATCCCCTTCGCTCTTCAGTCCTTCAGCACCAAGTTCATGCTTCTTCCCACTGAGCTCTCTGTGCAGCGATGGGCAGTTTCTGTCTCCTGAGTGGACCCTGACTAATACTTCTCATAAGTCTCCGTATTATCTTTGGAAAAACCTTCAGATGATCTGGTCTCTATTTTAAGCTAAGTAGTCTCTTGCTTACAGTTTATTTGTTCAGTAAATATTTATTGAGTACTTAGTATATATACTAAGCATTGTTTGAGGGGTGGGGATATAGCGGTACCGGGACAGACACAGTCCTTGCTCTTCTGGGGCTCATGGTGTAGTGTTTAGACTGTTGGGTTGGAATTTTTAGTTTCAGCAGTGTGGGCAACAAAAGAAAAAAAATATGCTAATTACATACAACAAAACTTAAAAATTCTGTGCATTAAAGGACACAGTTAACGGAGTGAAAAGGCAACCCAGAGAATGGGAGAAAATATTTGCAAACCATACATTTGATAAGAGGTTAATATCCAGAATTTATAAAGAGCTCCTACAACTCAACAACAAAACCAATCCGATTAAAAAAGTGGTCAAAGAACTCGAATAGACATTTCTCCAAAGAATATATACAAATGGCCAACAAACACGTGAAAAATGCTCGACATCACTAATCATTAGGGAACTGTAAATCAAAACCACAGTGAGATACTACCCATTAGGATGAATACTATCAAAAAACCAGGCAATAACAAATGTTGTTGAGGTGTGGGGAAATCGGAACCCTTGTGCACAGTTTATAGGAATGTCAAATGGTGCAACTGCTGTGAAAAACAGGATGGCACCTCTTCAAAAAAATAAACACACAATTACCATACGATCCAGCAATTTCACTTCTGGGTGTATATCCAAAAGAGAGGCTGTAGGGACTCGAACAGAAATGTGTACACCCAGGCTTGTAGTGGCATTATTCACAGTAGCTGAAACATGGAAGCAGCCTAAGTGTCTATCAGCAGGTGAATGGATAAATAAGTGCGGTGATACGCACACAGCAGGACGTCACTCGGCCTTACAAAGGAAGGACATTCTGACTTGTGCTACAATGTGGATGAACCTTGAGGACGTGATGCTCAGTGGAGTGAGCCAGTCACAAAGGACGAATACTATATGATTCCATTTGTGTGAGATACCTGAGTAGTCAAAGTCATGGAGACAGGAAGTAGAAGGGTGGGTGCCAGGGACTGGGGGCACGTTGGGGAGTTAGTGTTTCATGGGGACTGAGCTTCAGTTTGGAAAGATGAGAAAGTGATGGGCGGTGGTGAAGGCTGCATAGCAATGTGGATGCACTTACTGCTACTGAACTGGTTGAAATGGCAAATTTTATGAGTATGAAAATTAGGTTAAAAAATTTTAAAGTGTTATAAAAAATGGCAGTGAGGTAGTGGAACAAGGGCTGGGTGTCATCCCAGGTTGGCCACCAGCTTTGTGACCTTGAGCAAGACCTTGCCTGACTCCCTGGTCTGTGGACTGAGGGGCTGGAACAGCTGGTTTCCAGGTCACTTTTCGGGCTAAAATGATTCCTCACTCTAAACTGATGGTTCGGAGGCACGATATGTTGTTGGCACTCAGAGTTCGGCACCCTCGATAGTGGGCAGGGCTGTACCCTCCCCTCCTTGCCCCCCATTTCTAGCTGTTTTACGTTGGAGTGGACCCCATGCCTCTCTGGGCCTCGTCTGTAACGGATGACACCAGCCAAACGACTGTCCTTGGGGGCCCTCCTCTCCTATCCCCAGGCCTTGAGGTGGCAGAGACTGGACAGGTTGTTCGTCCCGTGGCCCTTTGGTTCTCCAGCAGCAGACTGGCTGTGCACTGGGCCCTCCGCAGGGACCCTGCGCAGCACGGGGCACCCACTGCATGTTGGGGTGCCGCTGGCCCTGCCTGTCTTCTCAGACAGTTGGGATGAGCCACTTTCCACTTACAAAGTGCAGTTTGAAGAAAGGTGAATTTGTAGGGCATTTTAATATCAATCTTCACTGTTGAGACTCTTCAGAGAGGAGCCTGAATTACGTAGGATCAGCTGGGGGTGCTAAGATGGTGGTGATTTTCTGGGCTTATTAAAGTTTATTTCTCATTATACACTAGGGGCAGAGGATGGTCAGTTTGAGAAACAGACAAATAAATGCTGGTTTCTGCTTGTTGGTTGAGTGTCACTTCAGTTATTTGCATTCATTCCTTGAATTGATTTGGTTCTTTGGAGGAGTTTGTTTCTGTCTGCTTGCTTGTTAGACTTTTCCTTTTTCTTTTAAACTTACAAATCTCACAAGACATCCACGTGTGATGGTGTCAGCTTCGTTTCTTTTGCTGTAACGGGTGCAAGTTTCAACAAGTTTCAGTGCTGATTGTGGGATGCAGTTCAGTTGGGATGCGGCCAGGGCTGCAGTTTCCTAGGTAGCCTCTTGAGTTTTAAAAATTAAACTTTTTTATTATCACTGTGAACCTAAGTAACAGACAGGCTCTCTAAAAGAGAAGTGTTTATTTGGGAGTAGGACATTGCAACGGGAACGTGCATATCATGGTAAACTATATTTGTGTTCAGGGAAGTCAAGGAAGACAAAGGCTTTTAAAGGAAAAATGAGGATTATGCAATTGTTTCGAAATAATTATCGTCGGCAATAAAGATCAATAACAAGGGTGACGCTGCCCGAAGTTGGACAGGCATTTGCTGGGCAGACATCCTCGTAGAAAGAATTTTTGTGTAAGGCTGTGATGGCCTTTGTGCAAGGCTGTGGTTTTTGCAGTCTTTTGTGATATTAATAGTTCTTGTTATCAGGCACTTGTGCATGAGAACCCTTCCCTCCTGGCCTTCCCTGGCTCTGCTTGTCTGGGTTATTTTTTTTGTTTTAACACTAGTGACTCCATTTTTATTTGGACAACTTTCACACCACAAAGCCATGATGTGAAAAGCCACCCACCAAACGTAGAAAATACAGGATAGCAAATACAAAATTAGTACATAGTGAATTCATCTTGTACACGTGTTGTAGCCGCTTTTGGTTTAGCGGTTGAGCGTGAACGTTCCCCACGTCAGCACTGGTGCTGCAACAGACGTCTGCATGGTGTTCCCTGTGCTCCTGTCCTTGGGTGGTTGGGTCCCGTGCTTTTCTCACTCAAGTGCTGAGCACCTTCTCGTGCATTCTGTCAGCCCGTGCTGCACGTCGGGCAGATGCTAGGCACTGGCCTGGGCAGCAGGTTTGCAGATAGCAGCAGACAGGCCTCTGCTGGTCTTGTGTCCGTGCCAGTCCCCTGGGAGAGAGGCAGGCACAGCTGACACACGTGATCTCGGTCGTGTGCAGTGTGGGAAGGAAAAGACCCGAAGGCCTGGGGAGAGGACGCTGGGGAGTCTGACCTAGGTGGGTGCTTAAAGGTCTCTTCCAGGAAGGGGAGCTTGGTGAGGGATGAAGGGAGGGAAGGACTCGCCCAAAGGCTGTGAGGCAGAGTGCTGCAAGGGAGCCTCCGAGGTGCCAAGTGGGGCTGGCAGCGGTGGGTGTGGGGAGCAGGACGACCAGGAGGAGGCCGGCAATGGGCCAGACCGGCAGTGGGTCACAAGGGGATTGCTGGGTTCCAGATATTTTGCATAGCTAGAGTCAGCTTTGGGCATATTTTTTGAAAAAGCAATTTCTTAGACAAGTTTTTCTTTTTTT